>VZSE01013372.1:1361796-1468389 GCA_013398275.1 Promerops cafer
GTGCGCCGGGCCGGGCCTCCCGCCGCCGCGGCCGGCACCGCTCACCGGGAAGGGGCGGCTGCCCAGCCAAGCCAGCTCCCCGCTGCGCTCCCGTCCCGACCCCCGGGCTTCCCCCCACACACCCCGCTGAGTCGAGCTGCGGGGGCTCGGGGCCGGTCCGCTTCCCCCGCGGCAGGGCAGCGGCTTCCCTCAGCGGAGGGAAAAGGAGAGCTGTTTTCCCTCAGCGGAGTGGAAGAAGGGGAAGGAGGAAAGTACATATCCTGCTACGTCCTTAGCCAAACCCACAGGATGACATTCTCCCCCGTGAAACTTTGGGCTGGATTATTATAATAGTAATAATAGTTATGATTAGTGTCCCGTCCCCCCTCTCTCTTCCAGAGCGCTAGCACCTCCGCCGTGGCCCACGGAGTCATCCTGCGGAGAAGGCTTTCAGCGGATCTGCGACCGCCGGAGCTATACCTGTGTGCAGCAGCAGGGGTTGTGTCTGCAGGAGGGTGTTCTGCTCTCGGGGTGTTTTTCCCGCATCACTTGGTGTTACTCCAAACTTCGCTGCTGCTCCTCTACAGCTGCCGAGCAGAAAATAGAAGTTCCCTGAAGTGCAGTCCGCCTCGGAAACATACTTTTAGCAGCTGGTTGAGGAGGCAGAAGGCAAGTCCCAGCCAGGGAAAAAGCTTCTCCCTTTTAAAAGCAGCGATCGTGAAGTTGCTTCTTCTTCTTCTTCCTCCTCCTCCTCGCGTGTGTGTGCCTGCCCGTGAATGGGTCCCTACGTGTCTATGGAGTTAAAAGACTCCTTTTCAAAAATGTCCTTTGCATCACGCTCATCAGACAGATGGACATTTACCGAGACTCCCGCAGTAACATCAAGATGAAGCTTGACTTGTCTCCGCTCCCTTAAAAAAGAAAGGAAAAAGGAGGGAGGAGGGTAAATAAAAGAGGAAAAAAAAAAAAAAAAGGGGTGGGGAGCCGCCCGCCGCCGTCCCGCGTGGAGCGGCCGCGCTAGGGCACCGCGCCGGGCTCCCCGCCGGCCCCGCACCGCACCATGGCCGGGGGTGGCCGCCCGCCGCCGCCGCCGGGGCTTTTTGTTGCGCGGCGATGTCACGACCCCGGAGGCTCGGGGGCCCGCGCCAATCACAGCCGCCCTGTGGGAGCGGGCTGCGGCCCCGCACGGCTTTTAAAGGAGACGCCGCCTCCCTCCCTCGCTCCTTCCCTCCCTCCTCCTTCGCCCGCTCCCTCCCTCGCCGCGGCTGCCGCCCGCGCCCGGGTCGCAGTGCCGCCGGGCCGAGGGATGGGGCGGGCGGCTGTCCCGTTAAACTGTGGTACCGGCGGCTGATCCGATGAGGGAAGACCCTCCCGGCCCCGCGTCCCGCTCCGGGAGGCAGTGGCGGAGCGGGACCGGGCCGGGTCGAACAATGACCCATTGTACAGCCCGAGCGCTCCGCCGCCGCAAATCGGATTAACGCCGTGCCCCGGACTGCCGGGGCGGTAAGGTGCGAAGGTCACGTAAGGTACCGGGAGAATCCCGGTGCTTTAGAACTACTTAAAAAATACATATAGGTACTTATTTATTTTTCTCCCCCCACCAGAGCCTAGAGCCTGCTGCCCGGGCCAGGGACGAGGGCTGGAAATCTGGGGGTTTCCTCGCTCTCGTCTCCGAAAGAGAAGCGCCCGGACTCGGGAGAAGTCTCCTCCTGCAGCGCTGCCGCGGCGCATCCGATGCGGGCTCAGTCCCGTGCGGACGGCGGAGGGGTTGGGCTGGGTGGTTTTTTTTAAGATGTGGCTGCCCTCCAGTGGTGGAACGGCGGCGGATCGCCCGGCCCGGAACGGCAACCTCGGCGCGAACCGCCCGCCCGCGGCCCCGCACCTGCCCCGGGGCTGAGCCGCGCTCCCCGCGGTGGTCGCCGGGCTGCAGCCTCGACAGCTCGTGGCATCGCCCATGGACAAGGACAGCGGTGCCACGGGTGAAAGCAAGTCTATGCCCAGCGCGATTGTGCTCCCAATCCCAACTACATCCCTCGATCCCTTTCCTGACGCTGGCAAATCTCCTGATACAACGAGTAACTCGCGAGCAGGGCTGTGTCCTTTGCCCCGTCTCTTGTTTGTCTGCCTGGGCTCTGCGGTAGGGCCAGGCCCTTGCATAGGTATGCGATACCTAGCAATTTAGGGTCCTCATCAAAGCCAAAGCCATCGGCACTCCATTATTAGCCGGGGTCCTGGTGCCTTCCCGGCAAGGCAAGTGCTCTGCGCTCCACCTCCTCTTCCCAATATCTCTCAGGGGCTTCATTTGCAAAAGGCACAGCCAGCCTGTGACACCTTGAATTACTGCGGAGGAGGACTTAAAGCAATAACAACTGAGACAGCTCCATTACCAGCTCCTCCTTTGGGAGCGGCCTTTTCCCTCCATCTTACGGCTTTTTAGTGTAGGAAGAACACCGATTTGAGACAGGAATTCAGCACATTTGGGCTAGAATAATGCCTCCTGTGGACCTTCTTCCCTTGGCTTCCCTATCACGACTCCAGCAATTCCCACGAAACGTCCCTGCAGGATGAGGAGCTCACCCAGGGAGGTACATACCAGCAAAACAAACCACCCCAGAACTGCACCAGTGTAATTAGAGAGCTGCTAAAGCTCCTTCATGCCAACAGCTCCCAACACTCGCCAACCTGATTTTCACTCGCCACCGTGCACACAGTGGGAGAGGGGACACCGAGCAAGGTGAAATCCCTCAAAAGTTGAGTTATTTTCCCCTTGCATTCCAGCGCAGATAATGTTTAATTTTACGACTTCCTGCAAGTCTTTAGCATGAACTGAAAGTTCGTGCAGTGTGACTTCAGGGTATGCCAATTATGTAAATCAGCACTAAAATAACAATGGCAACGTAGTTTACACATCACTGACATTAAATGAGCACTTCAACTTCTAATTGCCATTCCAGTTCAATCTTAGTGGGTCATGCCAGGAAAAAGTCATTTCTTGCCTCAACACTTACTCCCTGTGCCTGGAGCATAGGCTCTGCTGTATGCCCAGCACAGCGTTATCTCCAGGAGCTCGCTATATTAGGATAACGAGCCTTAGAAGGGAGAAACGTGTTGGTGGTTGCTCTGAAGGCCTGCATACACTCTGATCTGATATCAACAGGGTCTTGTAGGCTTGCCCCTCTCGGATTTTAAGTATAAATAAGCTCTCAGAGTCTTCTCTTGGCCATAAAACACCTTGCCCTTATACTTTGTCATATCTCAGTCTATTTCGATCTGGAGCTGTTGGGGCAGCAACTCTGCCTTCCCATCCCTTGAGGCCCCAAAAAACAACACTGAAACACCTATAACACGCTCCCTGAGTGCACTGGCACCCACCCACACCAGAACCTCAGCCATGGCCCCCCACCTTCCCCACAGAAAGATTTCTCACCAAGGCAGATCCAGCTCCATTGAGGCAGTACCCTGGAATATGGGGGAAAAAGCCTTGAAAGTGCCATCCCTAAAGGTTTGGTTGTGCTCCGTGTCTCCTCAGCACAAAAACTGACTAAATCCTGCCCTCTGTTCCAGCCTGCTCCACTGCACCCCCAGCACACCTGAGCTCACCAGCTGAGAAGCATCTTCATGATTACAGAGAGCATTAGAGACAGGTGTATTTAGGTATAATGAATTGGAGGGCAAACACGCCTGCATGTGCCCACTCAGACCTCCAGCTCCACAAAGGAGCCCTTGTCCCCTTCCCACTCCTAGAGCTGTGCAGCAGCACACTTGAGATAAAGAAACTAAAGCTCAACCAGTGCATTTCCTGCAGCTGAAATTCTGCACAAGCTCTGTGAAAATGAGGAGTTGAGTGGTACATCAGCTAAATATCCAGCCCCATCGAGGTGGGCCCCCACAATGTCATTGCATTTTACAGAGTCACTTCAAGAGCAATCCTGCTCTTCAGCTCAAGTCCTGCCAGAGAGAGAAACTACCATTTATGCTGAAAAGATCTGTGTTAGTAAAGCTGACTGTGCATATTTGTTAATCTCCTTTGTGAAATTTCACTTCTCCCCCCAGACTTTGCATAGTTGACTACACTGATTCATTTCTTTCTTCTTTACCACATGCACTCCTTTTTTTTTTTTGTCCTTCTTTTTTTTTTTTTGGCAGGTGTTTAGCCAGTAAGTACTCAATTAGTGGCACCTGCTGCTAATGTTTCAGACCCAGGTGTTCCTTGCTAGGACCCAAACACAGCTGATAGATATCAACCTCAGGTGTTGCTGGGTTTTCTTAGTTAAAGGGTGGAAAAGTGTCCAAATAAGGACACGTTTTACAACAAGGCCAGAGTCCTTTTTCCAGCATAGGCAGGAAAGAAGAAAATATTTTTTTCCCTCAGAATTTTTTCTTACAAATTCTGTACAAAGTCACATTTATACACTGCCACAACGTAGTGTCTTTTTTTCCAACTTGGTCACACTGCAACCAGCACTGCTGGTGGCTGTGGGCAGAAGACTTCAGCTGGAAGACCTAGATGAGAAGCCTCCCTGGGGTTTGTGACCACAGCTTGCAATCCTTAACAAAATGGCCTAAATTCTGGTCTAGTTAGAGACACAAGCCTACAGAAACACATCACTCTGCGCACAGTGATACTCAGCATTTTACTACTGGCTCCAGCAGCCCCGTGTGACCAATGTGGGGCATTTTTGAACATTCCCACTTTAGACCACTGTCCCCTGGATATGATAAGTATGTGAGACATGAAATATTAATAGTAGTGAGCTTTTTTTTTTTATGGATTTTGCACATTTCAGTGAATAAACCTCTTGATAAAAGCCTGTGCTGAAGCATGAATCATATACATGGTACAGCATCAAATGTGAGCGGGACGACGGCCGAAAATGAGTTAAGATGTGTTGGTGATGTTGAGGTTTTGCCTTTGTAATGGGTAGAGATTATCTGAAGGCTTTTCTTTTCCTGAGCTGTGCTTCCTGTTGGCATCTGTGTGAATATGATGTGTGGCCATTCTTTAAAATATTACTTAATACTGTTTTCCAAAGACATATTTGCCTTTTGGTGGTTTGTCTTTTAACATCTATCAACTGGCTCTGCTGCACAGCCTGTCTCCTGTTCTGTGAAGGATGGATTCTCACCTGAGAAGATAATTTACAAGAAGGTGATTTGTTTCTGAAGAGAGGAAAGGCAGCTTATTCAGAAATGTCTATTTCTTTTTTATTCACCTCTGCTGAAATTTGGCAGCTCTTCAAAGCTGTTGCTCTGTTTCACAGTGAGTCTCAATTTCATTCATCAAATCTCAGCTTGCTTTCCATCACAGTGGCAGGGAAATTGGAATTTATCAGGAAATACAATGCAGACCCAGGATTTTCTCAATTTCCAGTGTGTCTCCACTGCTAGTGAACGATAGCAGTTGCTCCCAGCTCTGTTACATCTGCAAACACAGGCTGCAGCAATCAGTTCATGTGCCTGTGCAGCTTTGAAAAGGCAAGACAAATTCCTACAATTTGTAATAAAATTACTGGTGAAAGAGGAAAAAGGGAGGCTAAGACGATAACCTTTTTTTTAGATGTTTTTTCCTTTGATGCTGCAAAGTTCCAGATTGTAAAATCCAGCATTTGACGTGTGGCTTTTATCACAAAGAGGTGAGAATGCCACAACACCGCGGTACAGCCTGGAGAACAACCAAGCCATCACTGGACAGATTCCGAGGCACTGCCACCACTGATGCATGTTTCATTCCATGCAGCAGGAATAGTCACAGACCAGGGCAATTCAGTGGGCTGTAAGCTGATTCAGAAGATCCCAGTTCCCTTCCCAGCAATAGGAATGCCCTGTTACTTTCCACAGTGCCTTGGTTTTCCTACCATGGAAATGGGATGATCACGCTGACCCTCACTTGTAAGTTCCTGCAAGAGTTTCAAGTAAAAGCACTAGGAGTTAGTCACTGCAATTATTTGGGGTTAAATATTAGGTTAATGCCAATAATAATCTCAAATATCTGGAATGCCAAGGCTCAATCTTGCCTCAAAGACAGTGGCAAAGTTCCTACTTGTTTTGGTGGTACAGGCTTACATGTTTAAGCAATGAAGAGACAGGGATGCCAACTCTTCTGGTCAGAAGATTTGGAGCGAAGTGGGATTTTTTAATTATATAAGTCTTGTTAGGAAGACAATGAGGTGAGGGTGTTCTCCCACAAGAAAGGGAAATGGCTGCGTCATAGATGGTCCACTTCAAGAGCTTATAATTTCATCACTGCAGAGATGACGTCAAGCAAAATGGAGGATAAAATAAAGTTACGCATATTGCCTTAAGAAGTGCATATTTTAGCAGTGAAACTGGATAATGTTTTGCAATTAAAATAAAATAAAGGCAAGCGTGACGTTCTGTTTAAGCAGATTGTCTGTATGAAGGCTTTATTGTAGCTGCAGATTTAGGGCATATGAAAAGGTTTTCTGTGCTCAGTTGCAGGATGAAAACCATTGCATCACTGGGCATTCTTGTTCTCTAACACTTCTTTGCCTTTGACAGTGAATGCTTGCAATTTTATTTTCTGCTGTAAAGTCATGTTTGCTCAGGTCATTATCATTCCAGTTTTTAACTATCCTCTTAAGAGTAGGCAGAACTACAGAGAGCAACAGTGAAGATTTGTGCCTGCTCCGAGGCATGTGCTCTGCACAAGCGATCAGCTGCTGCACCTGCTTCGCGCTGGCAGCAAAGCCATTTGCGAGCTGCTTTCAATCCCATCCCTTGTTCCCAGCTTCCAGAGGGGCTCCTATGGGCACAGGTCCCCATTCAAACATCACCATGGAACTTTTATCTGGGAGCCTGTTTGCTTGTGTGCTACAAAATCTACTGACTGGGAGGGGTCTTAGGAGAACAGCATCCTTTCACTGCTCCCAGGCCCTTGTCTGCTCCAGAAAGCACATTCCAGGTTGCAGGTTCTAATTATTAGCAGCACACATTCAACTGCTTCAAGGTGCTGTTTCTCCTCAGAATATCTGTAACCTTCAAGTCATAGAGTCATAGTCAGTCATCTCCCTGGATCCAGCCTCCACATTGTTCTCCAAGGGGAGGCATATCCACTGTCTCCATTTTACAGAAGGAAAGAAGGGGCAGAGAGCAGAGAAAGGCTATTTTCACTGAGGTACACTGGGGCCCAAAGACCTGTGGAGGTCATACTCAGATTTTCAACAATGCATAAGCAGGTTAGACACAGTCTTTGGGTGAAAATCCCTGAACTTGAAGTGAGATGTTCAGGACTCAGCTCGTGGAGACATTTTTTTAAAAGCCTGATACCAAACCTATTACCCAATAGTTTCCTGACAAATTCCTGCAGTGCCTTGTCCACAGTTCTTACTGCAACCCATAAATCCTAGCAGGAATATGATAATCCCATTCAACTACAGAGAGAAGCTCTGATGTGGTAAGAGTCTATTTACACTGAAGAGAGAGGGGTTTCTATAGCCTTGGTCAGGATAATAAAGGTACCAGTCAGGGTATCCACGTACAGATTTGTTCCCAACCTGGATCAGTCTCCATAGGAGAGGGACACACTGAATTCCCTCATTTGCTGTGCCATCACCTCTTCCCTTTGCTTTTTTCCAGGCCCCCCTGCAGGATGGGTGTTGTGCAGCCAATCTGCTCAGCACTTTGGGAAAGCCTGGGCCAACCTTTATGTTCCTTAATACCTTTAACTGCCTTCCCTCACCACACCTCAGCTTCCTGCTTTTTTCTGATATTTGCAGTGACCTATCTACCCTCACTTGATGTGCTCGTTAAAGTAAGAACATCCATCTGCCTGGTCAGGATTAGCCTGGAAAAGCAGTGCCATTAAACATCCATGATGTGCAGCATTGTCCAGTTACTAATTCCATTATTCTCATCAATTCTGCTTTCTCTTCCTGGACTTAGGCAGCCCTGGTGTTGTGTTACTGTAGGAAATTTGCCCTTCCTTACATTTTCTGTTTCCTCTCCAGTATTCAAGTGTAGAGGCTCAGTAAACATTCACATCCACTTAAGGTGGATGTACTAAACATTGTATACATTCCTTTAGTCAGCCGTGGAATAAACTCCTTTCAAATAAATCAAAATACTAAACAAACAAACGAGCTGGGGAAGCATGGAATAAACTTCATTTATTTTGTACCTTTGACTGTCTCCCTTGCTTTCTGCTTCCCTTTGTACATCCTAAACCTCTGCATAAGCCTTGACAGCCAATGGGTTTCAAAAAAGGAACTGCCCCAAAATTCCTCCTGCCCCTCTTTGCCAGAAAGGGCAGCCAGCACTTGAATCAGGAAAGAAGTAAGATCACCACAAGCCCCAAATTAATACCTCAAATAATTTTAAACAAACTAGAAGTCATGGTTCAGATGCTCACACAGCCTAGAAAGAATCCTGAGGACCTGAAACTCAAGTTTGCAAATAAATCCTTGGAAAATCAGGGCTGCTCTCTCCATACCAGTGGAAAATTGAAAATCCAAGTTGTGCAATCGAATGTGACATTCATTTCTGCAGCTGGTGGGAAAATAGTTTCCTTACAAAATAAACTTAATAAAAAGTAGACTGTTTTGTATATCTTTTTTTTTTCCCTAAGCAACTTCTAAAATGTCAGACATTAATTTTGAGGAACTGTGATAGATTAAAAAAATACACCACTGAAATAATATGTCAATATTATTTTTTCCTTTCTTCCCTTCATTCATTTACAATATTGGACATGTTCTGATAAAACAAGCTCAATTTTCCAGGTCTAAAACTATGAAAAAGCTTTTCTATGAACTCTCCAAAGGAATATCTACTTATATGATAAAACAAAGATTTATTCCTCTTAAGAGGAAGTGAAATCCCTGCTATCCCAACTGAATGCCATTTGCCCTGTGGCTTTCCCAAAACCCCATGTGGAAAGCAGGCTCCTGAGCTGCCACATGGACACCATTTAAATTTTTAAGCTTTTAAACGAGGGCCATTTTGAAGCAGAGCAGCAGGTTAGCAGGACTATCACCACTGCGTTCAGAGAAATAGTATTTTCCAATGCTCTTCAAGAGGGGAATAACTGCTCCTGGCAACCCCTTCATTAGTCCTGCTACTGATAAAAGCATTTCTAATACCACTACTTTGATATAAACAGTGTAATAAAACCAGAAAAAGCTACACAACTGCCCTGAATGAGGAGTATTCAGAACTTTTATCTTGTTGTAATATTTCCCATTGTGGAAGAAACCACAGCAACAAATCCCATCTTGGGGGGTAAAAGAAAAGCCCAAGCTGACTGTGGGGAAGTGTTCAAGGCCAGGCTGGAGGGGGCTTGGATCAGCCTGGTTTAGTGGGAGGTGTCCCTGTCCATGGCAGGGGTTGGAGCTGGATGATCTCTAAGGTCCCTTCCAAGCCAGCTCTGTGACCCTCTGAAGGGAATCTCTGTCTCGTCCTTGTTAAGCCAGTGGGCAATGGGAACTTGGCACCTGCAGCTTGGAGGATTGCAGCCACCCTGCTGTGCTGAAGGAAGACAAGGATTTCCAGCCAGAAATGGGGATTCAGTGCCTCCAGTTTCTTCCCAGCTTACTGGAACTGCAACTTTTCCTTCCCTTGTGTGGAAAACCCTAATGATACCCACCTTAGGGGGTTAAGCAGAAATGCAGGTGCAGCAGTACCAGTGATCTGTCATATCACTGCCAGTCTCAGAGCCCTGACAGAAGTGTATCTTATTTATTCCCTGCTTCCTTCTCTTCCCACAGCTCCATGTTCCTCGTGAGCCCACTGCATTTTCAGAGGAGCAAACCCCTCTTCTTCCAAAGCCCAGGGCCAAATTCCATGGGAGCAAACTAGACCCACAGCTCTGTTTGTACCTCTTCCTCTGAGGCTACATCTCTACTAGTAAATCCAGTGTGCCTGGGAACATTCCAGGGCATGGAGGCCAGCTGGCATGGAAAAGCCTGCTTCACTGCTGGCTTCCTCAGAGGGATGGCTGCATGCAAACTGCTGCTTGGGGATGGTCCCAGGGAGGTTAGGCAGTGAGAAACCACCTGGGAGAGAGCTTCCTGGCCTGGCCCAAAGGCACACCAGGGGTGTCCTGACAGAGCCACCATCACTGGCCTTGGATGAGCTCCCAGGCACTGCAGTGTGGAGCAGTGCAGGTGGTCCCAAGGCCATGCCCACCTCCGCCTGCCCAGAGGATGCAGGACCTGGGTTAAGGCTGTCACCACTTCAGCCAGCTGCTGGGGATTTCACCCAGTGCTGAGCACATTTATCTGCTCGGGAGCTGTTGATAAGGGAGCGTTTAAAGGCGCCCAGAGGGGAAACCACTTGAAAGCAGAGCTGTGGTGATGCAGAGAGCAGCTCTGGGGCAGGCTGGGGTGGGATCCCAGGGAGCCAGAGCAGTGGGGAGGTGAGAGGGTTCTGAACACCCAGTGCTCATTCCCACAGAGGGGCTGAGGAGTGTTTGCCACAAACTGGGCACAGGTTTGCCAGCATCGGTGGAGCTCTGCACTGGCACATCTATGGCAAATACCACAACAGAGTTCTGAATTGTGGTTGATCCACAAGCTGGTCCAAACTGGCACCCAGCTTGTGACTGGCATTCTCTTCGCTGGGGTGTCACTCTATGGCCATAAACCCTGTCTTGGTTGCAGGGAGCAGGGAAAGTGATCTCCTTTTCCTCCCTCATCCCCACTGAGGTCCTCTTCCATTTCTCACACCCAACCATTCCCTACTTCAAATCTCTTCAAGTTAGGATGAAACTCATCCCAGATTGAACATGACAAGACACCAGGATCTTTTCCTCAAAGACAGTCACCCCTGATCCCCCTGTGGGCTCTAGCTTTAGACTTTCTCCTAACTTTGTAAATATTTTTCCTTAACAATGGTTCAAGAACAAAAGCTTTAGCAGGCAGGAAATGTCAATATTTGGTTTTGACGAGAAACAAGTGTCTCCTTTCTCTTACTAATAAAAGATTGTCTTTTATAAGCAGTTCTGCCAAAAAAGCAGAGGAGTGCTGGAGTGCTAAGGCAGGTAAGCACAGCCACCCAAAGCACTGCTGTGGATACTTCTACTTCTTTAGAGAAGTAGAGAAACTAATTTTTCACTAGAGAAACCCATTTAGCAAATATTTCCCTGAACTTGGGAATGACAAATTCAGACTGCTCTGCAGTAAATCCTCGATTACCTTCAATAACACACAGCCACCTCCTCTGAAATGGGCTGAACAGGACCAATGCACATATTTTGACCATGTCTGATGACCCCTCTTCTTTTTTTGAGATCAATTCAACAACAAACAAACCAACAAAGGCAAACCATGCCATTTGCCTTTGTCTGCTTAGAAGAAGTCAGTACCCTAAATAGTAGATGGAGAATGGAGAACTCATTGCCCTTGATTAGAGGCACAGGGAGGTTTAAGTCACACTTTCCCATGCATTAATGTCTTTTTGTTGTCCCTTTTGTCCAGAAAAAAAGGAGGCTCTAAATACAGTTGCCTGTCTGCTCCACCACAGTTCAAGTCAATTGACTATGTGGGGAGTCTCAGATGTTTTCTTTCCTCATAAATTACCTTCATTAGCTATATAAATAGAACCCTAATGAGATACTAATTAGCTGTTAAGATTTCGATCTCAAATAACACAAACAGTTGTGCTGTAACCATCTGTTTGTGTTTGCCAACTTGCAAGCACGTGCCACCAACCTGCCAACCCCGCAGCTCTGCTGTCCTGGCTTCTGCTGCCCTGTGCAATGCACACATCTCAGAGAGGTGCTGGAGGTGGGTGGGTTTGGATCAACACCTCCAGCTTCCTCCTCAGGGTCGTGTGGCTGCTCCTAAAGTATTTGTGAGGCTGTACCCTCAGATCCACTCATTTGTCCTTGCTTCTCAGGCTACAGGAAGTTTTCCTTACTGTCATTTTATTAGGGGAACTGAAGGAGCACATAGAGAGTTTGTGCACTGCCTAAAGGAGGATTTCACAGACTCACAGCATCATTTGGGTCGGAATGGACCTTTGAAGGTCATTTAGTCCAGCCTCCCTGCAATGAGCAGTGACATCTTGGGACATCTTCAATTGGATCAGGTTGCTCAAAGCCTCATCAGCCTCACCTTGAATGTGTCCAGGGATGGAGCCTCTACCACCCCTCTGGGCAACCTCTGCCAGAGTTTCACCCCCCTCATCACAAAAGAATTCTTCCTTATATCTAATCTAAATCTACCATCCTTTAGTTTAAAACCGTTACCTTATCACAATGGGTCCTACTAAAAAAAAATCTGTCCCCATCTCTCTTATAAGCCCACTTTAAGTATTGAAAGGCTGCAACAGGCTGAACAACCCCAACTCTGCCCAGCCCTCTGACTGCCTTTGTAGCCCTAAATTTTTCACTGGTACCAACACTAGCAAAATTAGAGAGCCCAGCAGGAGCTGACATGGATGTCTATCTCACTAAAATGAAGTATCAATAACCTAGCTCACACTCGATGAAAGAGCCCGTCTGAATTATTTACTGTATGTCATACTTCAGGTTTTAATTTCAATATATGGTGAGATGTATGATAAATTATTCAGCAGCATGACAAATTAAAATGCAGCTTCAAACTCCATTGTATTTTCTACTTTAGGTTAACAGTCCAGTTCGCAACCACGGCTTGCTAATCTATTTTTGCAAAGGGTTTTTCAACCAGAGAGGCACAGAGGCACACAAGTTTTCCATTGCAGCAAATCTTATCCAGCTTGAATCATTTAACAGCCCATCCTCCTTGAGATACACTAATGAAATACAGCTTGGGCAAGAGGGTCAAATGTACCTGCAGCAGGTTGGCCCAGGAGCCAGCACTTTGTTTGCTCCAGCTTTGCCCGGGGGACTTGCAAGGGTGGGAGGGCTCTTGTCCTCTCACTTATGTTGTTCTTTTGTGTGCCAAATGGTTTCTTAGAGATATTTTATTTTGCTTTCTAACTTTTTCTCTTCTCTCTATGCATGATCAGTTTTGTAGGAAGGTCTGGGAAATAGAGCTGGTGTTTTAACCTGTCCAGGCACCTGTTTTTTTTGTGTTGGGATGACAGGGAAGGAGATTTCTTCTGCTGCTCTGAACAGTCATGGGTTCAATACAGGGATTGTTGCTTGGTTATGCAACTCATTTTTAGAGCAGCTTTGCAAAGTTCCTCATGTCCACTTGTCAAGACATTTTCCATCCTCTTTTTGGCAAACAAAATAAGGAAACACTTGTCAATGTGTCTCCTTGGGACCTCCTCAGGGACATCTCTTTAGACATAAGTCCAGGTGACAGTGATTCAAGTTGTGTTCCTCAATGTGTAACACCTCTGCAAAATTACAACCTCCTGAGCAATAGAACATGCAATATTCAATTTTGCTAGAGTGATAAGTCTAAGATCCAATATATCCTGACTCATCAGAGCTCACAAAGGAAATCTTTGTACTGTCTGAGGGAAGACATTCCAAGTTTCTGTCCATAAAAGAGCCTAAGTTCTTTAAAAATCATGACATGTTTTTGCAGACTAAAACAATTTTAGGTCAGTTTAGGACATTCTGTCCCTCTAAAATCTGTACTGCTGAACTTGTGTCCAGATGATAGGAAGTCTGTATGTTGTAACAAGAATGTTCAACAAAACTATATTTAAAACAAAACCTTCAAAGCCTTTGACCCATACCCAGGCCTTTATACAATGGTCTGCAAACAAAACCTTGCTGCTGTTCTGCTTATAACTGGCTCATGGCTCATCTGTTCTGAAATCATGGGCCTACCCCAGAGGTTTGATGATGCAAACTGCTCCCAGTCAAAAGGCTCCTCATGGAAACAAAGTTCCATCAGACACAATGGTTTGAGGAGCCTGGAAAAAATTTCATTTGAAATATCCTGCATCTGATTGACTTACGCCCTACCAAAGGCAACACAAAGATTTGGAAAGAGCTCTGCCTGGAAGCAGCAGATGATGTGTGTGACTCCAAAGTGGAGTCACAGCAGGGAAAGAGCAGAAGTTCCCTGCAGCTCCACGGTGTGCTGGGATCAGCAGCGAGTTCATCACCCAGCCCGCAGTGCAGCCACAAAATCCCCAGGGGCAACGCTGGTGAAAGGCTGTCCCACTGCTGTGCAGGGATGGAGCCAGGAGCCAAGGGCAGTCAGGGCACCAGGAGGGCATCAGCCTTTCCCTCAGAGGCAGAAAGGCTCTGAAGTGCAGCCTCGGTGGGATTGCTACAGAAGGGAAACGGGGCAGCTGCCAAATGCAAGAGCTGCTGCTTTACCTGAAGCTTAAAAGGAAAGTTTCTTTAGGTTTCTGGAGAATCAGAAACCCTGGATTTCTGCCAGCCTTAAGAGAAACCCCTACATACACCCCCTATGTCCAGATGATGTATCTGTGTGGATAGCTTATCTCTGAGAAGTCTCCAGCTGAAAAAGCTGGGCTGAAAGGTGCCATACCCACTTTAATATTGGTCCCTGAGGTGAGATGAACAGAAATCTGTTTGTTTCTTCCTTAGCAAAAGTAAGGCTGCAGTAAAGGGGGGTACGAGGTGGTTGGACTCCTCCCACCCACTTCAGACACATCCCATCAGGCTGGGAACCAGTTACATATTTAGTCCACAACATGTTGCATTAAGAACAACGGGCAAATCATTCTGTGCAATGGGCCTCAGTTTCTGCACCTGAAATACTCAGTTAAATAGCTACCAGGCATTGCATAACCCAGTTTATACATTTTAGGATGTGCTGACATGCCATATTGCCTGAGCACTTGGTCAGAAAAAATAACCAACATTATTGATATTACAATAATACTTGCAAGTTATAGATGTCTGCAATTACATTAAATTAAAACCTGGTGCAGTTCACAATACTCAGATGGGGCAGCATGAAACAGGAACTCTATTACAATCAAACTGTTTCAGCTTAAGTATTTGGATGTTTTGGATGTAAAAATAAAAAGCTCAGATTTATATAGATACCTCAGTTCAGCAGAAACAAACTTTACTTTTCACAGGAAAATAGCTGCAACAGCAGATTTTGCCAGTCCACCCTGTACCATGACACAATTTGTCAGGCTGATTTCCCTGGAACTTCTGGTGTTACTGGAGTACAGTTCAAAACTGGAACCTGGTTCTTTGCTGTCCAGCAATCATTTTTTAGAATATGAACTTTTTTTTAAACCAAAACTGGGATTGCCCCAGAACCAGTGGTGTTGGCTGGAGCACTGTACATGCAAGAACTAAAGGCAGCAGCACCCGCCTGAAGTTACTGCTCAGAGCTTAATTAATACCAGGGTTTTCACCCTCATATCAATGCTTTCCTCTTGAATTGAATGGGACTTGACCATGTCACAACAAGATCAGGGCAAGTCTGTGAAAACAATGTTGTGCCACCAAAGCCAAAACAAAGGAATGTCATCACATGTGTCAGAGGAGGACATGATGGGGTCCTCCTACAGCAGCAAAACAATGTGAAATGTCACTGTGAATGCTGGGACACCCTCTTGGCTACCAAGGCTCTCTCTGAAAAGGCAGTGCAATGTGAAAACCTGGAAGGTGGCAATTTCTTTGAAAACCAGGAGATGTGGATGTGGTCCCTAGCTGGAATAAAGGGGCTCTACTGACTCTGATGGGGTTGGACAGAGTCACATCTGTAGGAGATCTGGTCCACTGCAACCAAACTGTGGAAAGGATGTAGAAATTAAAATACCGCCTCACTGCGGGGCACATCAACTCATCACCGGCGTGCCCGGGCATTGCTGCCCGTCCCTCACCGTGTAAATAAGGCCACAGCATTTTCATTTGTGGCTAAGAGCTCTCAGTTCCTCGTGGCCCTGTCCAGTGTGAAAACCCCCTCTTAGGGCTGGTCACTTTTCCACCTGATGCTCTGCTGGAAGAGCCGCACTGTGAAATCCCTGTTCCCGGCAGCTACGGCCTCGCAGGGGGGGAGTTCCCTGTGCCCCCTCCCCTCCAAGACTTAACAGTACAGCCTTAGAAAGGGGATTTTCCAGCACAAACAGAGCTAAGCCAAACTCTTCTCCTGGCCTCTCCGTGCCCCAGCCCATATTTGCCCCATATATAATTACCTGTGGATTTCACCTAGAAGACAGAGGATTTCACTTATAGCTCCAAATAGGCAGGCTCTGACGTAATGCCAGTCTGAGGAATATAGGTCAGGGAGGTGGCCTGGCCACTGGAAATGAATTTTGGAAGCAGAATAAGCAACCTTGTTAGAGGAGAAGATAGTAATCAGCAGTGGTCCTCGGATCTAAACATTTCACCTCCAGCACTCTTGCAGCCACAGCCCTCATCTGTTTCGCTTTCCTATTTTAAGTACCTGACTCACATTCTAAATATTGACTTCTATTTTTCTATTAGCACTAGATTTTCAGCCTCCATATTGACTTTGACTGTACCTATGGTTGATACTAAGCCTCTCAGGTCAACAAACTTTTATAGCTGTTAGCTGCTCAAACCACAGTGGGCAGGAACTGGCACTATAGAGCAGTAGCTAGAAGCAATATTATTGGGAATTATAAATTATTCCTCTGCCTGAACTTTTCCTCTTATTCACATAGCTACATTCATTTTTAAACATGTGGCAAACGAATCGCACAGGGAGGACAATTGGGACTCTGTGATTTGGGGAGCACCCGCCACCACTAGCAGGGATGGATTCTCCCCCGGGAGCAGCGGAGTAATGCCGGAGTCACAGCCAGGGTCCAGCAGCATGATCTGGGCCAGTAATGCCTGTGAGGACAGACAACACCCAGCCAGAGGATCAGAAGCCCCAAATCCATCTTAGCTGCACACACAGACCCCTAATGTCTCCTCTGGCTGACGTCTTAACAGCACACGGAACTGAGCTGTTGCAACCAAACATCAGAGAGACTTGGCCATCCATCATTTGTAAAACACTTCATGTATGTAAGAAACAATAACAACATTAAAAGAACATTATGGCAGTGACAAAGCCAAGCCTAAAAAGTGAGGAAACGCAGCAATTAAGATTAACTTATGCCTCACAGTATAATATTTTTCTGCAGACCACATATTATTTTTTGGAATTAGGACCCATGCTCAGGAGCAGGGACAGGGAAGGTCCAGCTGGCAACAAGCTATGGCAACAATCCTATATCAAGGATTTTACTGACACAGGATGAGTGCAGCACTCAGATGTGAGAGGAATTGAATGAAGCTGCATCCCTTAAAAGATGCCCCTTTGGGTGCTGCTGCCCCTGGGGACAGCACGTGTCCCTGCACAAAGAGCTCACAGAAAAGGTTGGTTTCCTGCCATCCCCCCTCTGCCACTCAACCTCACAGACAGCCAAAATGTCACCCGGATTTATCTTAAATTTTAAGTCCGTGCCATGTTCAGTTTAATGCTTTCTAAAAAGTTGTTATCACTGAGGAAATGATTACTGGGATGATAAGCTATGAATGACTTATTCATGCACTATTTTCAGCCCTTCATCAGTCTACTAGATCTTGTGCTTATGTTCCAATCCTTCACATACTGATTAATTTTTCATGTGCTACCAGGCCTTTTTCAAGCAAGGACTGCCAAACTAATGCAATCTGGCCATTTAGTAAGCTGTTCCTTTCCTTTTTTGTTTTTCTTACCCCATGCCTGGAGTACAAGCCCGTGGAAGGAAGGAAGGGTCTGTCAGAGAACTTGTACGATACTCGTGATTTATTATTAATTGCTGGCACAGCAGTCCCTGCAGGTCACAGGACCCTGCCTGTGCTAAGCAACGTCTGGATGCTGTGCTGGGCAATGTATTGACTAGGAAAAGGGCTTTTCCCAGCCTTTCTAAGTAGGCAGAGGTAGTGTCCCCCTCCTGTGTGATGGGAATGGCAACAAAGTGCTGGCTGACCAAGTGCATGGGGGGCCGTGCTGCAGCAGAAACTGGGCAAGTGTCTGGAGCTGAAGCCTCCACAGCAAACCTAGGAAACAGGCTTTTCCCTGGCCTGAAGTCTGCAGAATTATGGTTTTCAAGGATTTACCACTTAATGGCAAAATTCTGGCCCACAATTACGCTGTGTTCTCTCTGCCAAAGCACATACATGAGCTGTAATCAGAGAGTGGCTTTTTTCCCACCCTCCCTCCAGCTTTGCCATGAGGTGGAAGAAACTGTGATGGGTTGAGCTTGCTTTTCCCTGCTGTGCCAGGAATGACACGTGCCTCATCCCAGAGAGCTGCAGCTCAAATCCTGTTGCTAAAAGCCCTGGGCTTGCAGCACATAGCCCATGGCCCCACCAAAACCAGTGGACATCCTTCCATCTGCACCCTGTGGCAGGATCAGGGCCACAAATACAGGCCATGAAAAGTGGGCAGAACCTTAAATAAGTTGTGCCCTAAGGGAAGTGGCCAGCACCAGTGCTCAGAGTGAGAACTAACTGCTTTGGCAGAGACTCCCTGCACAGCTGTAGCCAAGTCTCTCAGGTATTTGATAGTTTGATTCCTCACCTGTAAAAAAGGAAAAGGTAATCCTGCCTTCAGCAGAGCGCTCTGAGGATGACTGCCCTGGGTTCTGGAAGGGACTCTGATGTACAGCGTGCAGAATGACCCTCAGATACCTAAACTTGATCCTTCTGGTGGAAACATTTATAGCCCTTTAGTTCCTAATTCCAGCTATACATTACCACAGCAGCAAGATGGAGCAAGATAAGCCTGTTGTCTTACCCAGCCCTCTCAAGCTGATCAGTGAACATTTTGGCTCTGCCAAGCCAGCACGATCACTTCCATGCTGCCCCCCTATTCTGCAAGCAATGCATCAGGCATTTGAAAAAAAAAAAATAAAAACCACAGGCACACAAAAAGCAGTGCTTTGTGAGCTACCTGCTGCCATCAGGGTGCCAGGCTGGCTCTGCTGTGTGCCTGCAATCAGCATGGCTTGTGTGCTCTGAACAGCTTGTCCTTACCCCATCACTCCACACATGGGACACTATCCCCTTATTGCCCTTACCCAGGGCCCTGACCTCAATTATTAACTGCGTTTAGCAAGGACATTATTAAACCTGACTCTCTGCTCCCAGATGAGCTATCAAGTGTCTCTCTTTAACCCAGCAGGAACCTTTTTCTCACCCCATGCCCTTCTTATTACCCTTTAATGTGCCCTGAAGCCTCTGGAGCAGCTCTGTCCATCCCAGATAGTGTCGTTTCTAGGACAGGGGGGAAAAAAAAAAAGAAACCACCAACAAAAAACCCCAGATAAGTCAATTCCTGAAGATTTTTTCCTAGCTGGCTCTAAAATGTCTTTCCATTTCCTTTCTATTTTAGTCATCCATCTCTAATAACAAATTCTAAAAACCAACAGGTCTATCCAGTCACAGCAAACTGCTCAGCTGTGCATTAAAGCACATTACAGTTTTTAGCAGGACACTGCTCCTTTATACCTGTGAAAACTGATCGCATCTGTCTATTATGATTAAAAAACAAGGAGATATTAATAAGTAGCTACTAATTAGCTTGCATTTTAATCGTGGCTTTTATGCCAAACAAACACAGGAGTGCCACTGAAACATAATATAAAATGTCAGCAAATGTCTCCACTTTAGAGCTTGGTAAGTGCAGTTTGCAATGTGCTGATGCCACCAGGGCACGGAAGGGCATTAGGCAATGCTCCCTGCTCCTCTTGGGCTCTGGCACAGGAATGCACCAGGCTGTGGCTGGGGCATAACCCTGGAGTGAGTGAGAGCAGTCTAAGGCAGCTTGGCTTCATGAGCAGCACCAAAAGCCCAGTGGAGGCTGTTCCAGTGGCTGAGCCAAGGAGACCTCAGAGACTCTAACCTGGTTTCTACTTCCTCGCTCCTCTTCTGCAGGTTTTTACAAGAGGGATGTGTCAGGGTTCAGGGTTCATGTCTTGTTGGCCAGGAAGCACCCCTGTGCAACCCTCCAAACGCACGAGCTGTGGGTAACTGGGTTAACTGGGAGCCTCAGCCAGATACCAGCAGTGTCCCTGCATGTCCCTGCAGCCTCTGCATCGCCCATCCAGCAGCAGTGACAGCTGCCAGCCAGCAGGGCAGCTCTCCCATCGCCCTCATTTCCAGCACCAGGCACAGGCTCTGTGCCAGCAGAGCCCTTTGCAGTGCCCCATGGCTGCACCAGGCCAGACCTCACTCCCTGCTCCATCTGGGCAATCTCCCATCCCTCCCGAAACCACCTCATGTGGGAAGAGCTGCTCTGGGGCTGCACTTCTGAAAACAACCACAAACTTTTCATTCCCAGCACTGCCCTTCACTACACGTCTGTAAGGTGCCCAGCATCCCGAAGCCCTCATCTCCTCCAGAGCCCCTAGGGGCTGCTAGATTGCAAAAAATACACACCAAAGGCCAGCTGGAGAGCAAAATGTTCCTCAAACCTACCCTTCACTCATGGCAAGCAGCTGAGAAACGCAGCACCCTTCAAATAAAAGGCTATGACTGAATATTGCAAGTGCAACGAATGTTTTACAGATGAGAATGCTCTCGCCCCTCAAAATATTTGTTTTCAATGCCCACAAAGTAGTATAATGTCATTTAGCGAGGAGAATTCTGGCAGTCAATGCACAATCTGGCAGAGCTACAAGTACTGTAGGTGTTATGATACACACACAACATGTTTTACAAATAGAAAGTGGTTTCCAGAGTTCTTTAATATATTCTAATTTCCCTCACCTCTACCCAAAAAAGCTGCAGTTATGAAAATACTGTTGCATACTGAAATATTAAACTAGAAATCTGAAGAGAGTTGTTTTTTTAAAAAGCTCTCTTTTCAGCGATTCCTTCTTCTCTCTCTTTTTTTTTTGAAAGTCAGGTATGTTTTTAGCAACTTAAACAGGTTGGGTTACCCACAAGAAGTAGTAATTTTTCCACCTAGCAGATTGAGGCATTCATACCCTCTTCAAACATTTCTAAATTTATTCTCCAGTATTATTCAAATAGAAATATTTGCATGTACACCCTGAATCGGATAAAACCCTTTTAGTACTAACTCATGGGTAGAAACCACACAAATGAAGAAGATTAAAAAATGCACCTTCTTTGAATCCAAGGAGCCTTTGCAAGAAGTCATTCCAAAAAGCCATCTTGTCTCAATTGGTTATTATTTCCTCTTTTTGGAGGAGAATCCTGCTCAAGAGCAAACCCAGTACCTATACAATATGCAATGAGGTACACCCTTAGCTAGCAGCCACATGGGCAAGGGGTCATTAGCCTAATTTACAGGTGGGAGACCAAAGGAAAAGGAGACCAAATGAACTTTGCAGGGCCACCTGAGACACCTGTGGCAGCTCCAGAACAGTTTTTTTGCTCGAGTCCCATGCCTCAGTCACAACACAAGGCTCCCTTCCCAAGAAATCACATCAGCTGTTCCTTGTGGATTTTCCAGGAGCAGGAAAGCTGGGTTTTAACTTTTATAAGTCTCTGAGGTGGCCAGCTTCACTCTTAGGTGCAGTGACCAGACTCAGTTTCAGGAACAAAGCCCCTCGTAGAGCACACAGGCATGAGCAGAATCAACCACTGCCCCATCCAACCTCCCACCCAAAGGAGGGCACGTCAGCTCCCCGTGTTTGGGCACTTCCAAACCAGACCTGCACACAAAATCCCAGTGGAGACCCCTGCCTGATCCCACGAGGAGCATGCCAAGGAGGTATCATGCAGTAACATCAGCACTGTAGTGGTATCCTGCACCTGAGCCATGGGGGCCTTACCTTGTCTGGGCAGTGCCACAGGACTGTGGGCACATCACTGAGCAGCTCAGCACAGAGCTGAGCCTTGCTGCCTCAGCCAGCACTGAAAACCACACAGTGCACATCCACACTGTGAGGATACATGGGAAGTTTCTTCTGGGAACATGGATGAGTGGGCAGATGTCTGCTGATGATGTCCCAAACTGGTGGCATAGATATTTCATAATCCAAATGAAGATGTTTCTAGTTTGTCTCAGAGGATAATCTCCAGGAAATGCAGTGTCCCCGATTCGCTCACTTGGGATGGGGGATTAGCAACCAGGGAATGAGTCCCCCTATAGGGAGAAGAGCAAGGTGGAGGAAAACTGCAGCCTACAATTGGGTTTGGCAGGCTGTGCTGCCCTAGGAACAGGACAATCTAAGGGAGCAGGACCTGGAACCTACTGGGGTTTCTCAAGCTTCGTGACCCATTTATTCCCACAGGCTACTGTGTTCAATCCAATACATCTGATCTGCACAGAAGAGCAGCCCTTCCAGCTGTAAGCTTCTATCCACACTCTCAGCACAGAACATCTCCCAGACATCTTTTAATTGCTACACATGAGGCAACCATGTAGGTTGTGATGAGGGAAAAGCTCTTATGCTGCACTGCTAAAGAGGGAATGATGTGATGCTGAGAACAGGGCAAGAGCAGGGTGGTACCTGTGTATCAGCTGCAGATCATGGCCACAAGGTCTGTCTGTAGCCTCAGGACAAAAACTGAGAGAATAAATTGGTACAAATTACATGAATTACCTAAATAATGCTTGTCATAAAATTACATCTCCATGCTGCCATCCGTTAGCCTGCAAGCAGCTGCACAGACAGCAGAAGAACTAACATGAAAATAAAATATTACCCAGTACAAGGTGGGGCTGAATGGTTGTGCCTTTAGCATTTCCTACCTGCTTGCAAATAGACTCCCACCTTTACAACTCTAATTACTGGGCGGGATTCTCACCTGAACTCACCAATGCTGATTTAGGCTAGCTCTGAATCCGTGATTTACAGGCATTTGCTGATAGCCACTGTGGCCTGCTGTCTGTCTCGGGGCTGTTTGCTAAGTTCCATAGTATGGCCTGTGGTGTTTCCCCCTCCTGCTGCTGCCCAGCTGCCCCAAGGTTCTAATGGTGAGCCCAGTGTTCCAGCTCCATCCACCCATTTGGGAAAGGTTCTTTCACCTCGCTCTTCCCCTTGCAAACCCAGCCTGGGAGACACAACCCTGACCATCAGTCCAGTCTCCAGTGGAGGTGAGTCCCAGCCCAGCAGACCATGTGGGTAAGTCCTGAGGGACTTAAGCATGTGCTTAAGTTCTCTGCTGGATCAGTGCCTTTGCAACCAGTCCGACTGCTTTGTTAGCAGTGCTGAGCACCAGGGCTGAGCTCCAACAGGAAATAGCAGCTTCCCTTTGAAGTCCTGCCACTGATGTTCACGTAGGTGGGACTTCAAAGAAGAGCCACCGCTTCCCCTCCCAGTATCGGAGGCCCCAGTGCTGGAGAAGCAGTCCTGCTGGTTTTAATTGCATGAAGGATGCTTTAGGGCGGACGATTCAGCTCTTCTCAGAAAAGGGACAACTTGAAGAAGTCCCCACCTGCTGGCAAGAGACCCAAGGAGAGGTGAACCCGCACCCAAAAATACCCTTTAAAACAAAGGACTGTGGAAAGAAATCTCATTCCCTTCTGTTCCCTGTTTTCCATAGTGCCACTGAGAACTACCTTGTGAGCATCTAGTTGACTCTGGAGCTGTACTCCTGACCAGCGTAAGGGCCCCTCGCCAACTGGATGTGGATGAGGAATGGCCAACCTCAGCTCCCATAATAGAGATCACTGGAAAAACTGACTTCACCAACAGCCAGACTGAGCCAACATGAGGAAATACCCCCACAGGCAACCTCCATGGCTGATTCTGCTCCTGACTGACAGTGCAATCACACACCAGAGCTCCCCTAATTTCTCTGTATCTCTTTTCCTTGAGGGAAAACAAAGCAGAGAAGTCCACATCCTAAATGGTGTCAGTGAACTCAAATGACATCAAAACGTGGCTCCACCTCTTCTCTTGCAGATTGCCAATATCCATCTATTCTCTCAATCTTCAGCCAGAAGCAAGACCCAGTCAGAGGGGAGAGGGATCAGACTCTTAACACAGAAAACCCTGGCGGCCATGGAATGCACTAGAGAAGCAGCCAGCATTCCCAGGAACAAGAGAAACAGTGCAGGATTTACATGCATGTGCAAAGCTCTTCCATGTTCCTATTGCTTGTTTTCTCCTCCCTGAATTCCCTTAATTTATCCAGATTCCATACATTTGTCCATTCAAAAGCCAGCTACACGAGCAGGCATGGATTTTGAAGGAAGATGAGTAATTCTGTGTTCTTCAAGGAGTGAGTCCTTTGTGAGCTCACCACACAGAGTTCAGCTGAGCTCTGCTGTTTGTGTCACCAACTTCCCATAACCTGGTCATCTGCCCTGGTCACTTCATGTTTTGCATCCCCTCACACAACACTTGCACATTGCTTTTGGAACAAACTCGAGTCAGCAGGAAAGCAGTGTATGCCAGTGGGGATTAATAAGAGCAGGAATTTTAACCCCAGTAAAACCAGCTAAGCAAAGATGTGCCCCAAAAATGCAGGGAGCTCTCGGTGCCAGACCCTGAGGGGCTGACAGCAGCAGAGCAGTGTGACAAGACTGGACTTGACCACTCAGATGATCCCAGCCCAAACCCTGGTCTCTGCTCTGGTGTGAAGAATGACCAAAAAGCTCAACTGAAACAGTTCCTGGCTCAGGAAGAAAAAATGAGTAGGGAAAGTCCCTCATGTGCCTTTCAGTGACACAGCCATGGTTTGCTCAACCATCTCAACAGCAGAACAACTTGCATAGAAATGTTTGTTAAAAGATCTCTTTTTATCAATAGAAAAGTGATTTTTTCGAGACATTTCTCTTAGAGTTTTGAACTTCTGCCAAAAAAATGCCAATGTGCATTCTCAGCCAAAACTATGCAACTATTCTATAATCAGCAATTTCCCATTAAAGATTTTTGAGATTTAGGAGTCTGAGGGTTTTAATTGCTATTTTTTTCTGAGTATTTAATCAACATTTTCCACTGAGGGAGGAGAAATATTCTGGTCAAGTGTTGGTTTCCTTGCAAGGTTGAGAAGGGCAAGGGGGAGGAGGGGTCGCTGTATTTTTCCTTAAAGACACAAACATTCTCTTATAACTGAAGTCACCATGCACTTGTGAGCCTGACAAATTTAGAGGACTTAAAATCAATCAATAAAAAAAGAGCTTGACCACAAGGGAAGTTCTGGTCAACCCTTCAGCTTTACATCATAGACAACATTAATTTTATCACAGCCTTGAAAAATTAAAATAGAAAAATGCATCTTCTTGGAAAACAGCAGTTATTTTCTTCGCCTGCTCAGATATTTTTATAAGCCTGGTTCCACCAGCCTCACTCCTGTTGAGAATCACCTTTCCCTGCAGGGCAGAGCATTTATTTAGAGGTGAGATATTATGTCCCAAGCAGGACACTGAGATGCCTCCACCCAACAAACACTCTACTGTGCAGCTGAGCTGGACCAGCTACATCCCAGGTCCAAGTCTGGTTTGCAGCATTCCCCATAGTGTCTGGGTACTGGCCTCTATAAATAAACAGGCCAGAAGGTCTGGAGAAGAGGTGAAGGCTTTCTCATTAGCTGAGAGCAAGGAAGGAAGTTGTACCTCACCAAAGACTGCAGGAATTCACAACTGCCTCCTCTCCTTCCCTTAATAGCACTGCTGGAGGCAGAGAGGAGCAGGGCAGAGCAGCCTGACAGGGATGGTCCAGCAAAACTGTTGAGACAACCAGTGAAATGAAATCCTGCACATGAGTAAGGGTGGCAGAACTTGCCTGACAGATACCTTTCTTGCTGGCTAATCAGAACCACAATTTACAGCTCTTTCCATGAAATCTCAGCAAAAGAACACAATGGCACACAGACTGATTTGGTTTGCTGGCAAACATGTCTGAACCCTTATTTGTTCAGAGAATTGGTTTTGATAGCTTGTTGTCACCCCCAACATGTTCTTCTGGTTACTTATGCACATTAGCTTAGCAAAACTTCCACTGGGAAAAGGTTTCTCTGGTCCAGGAGGAATCTTCTGGGCAAAACAAACCTGGCCAGAGCAGCCAATGATTTCAGCAACCAGAAGATGCACTCTTGAAAGCCTAATGCAGATCAGGGAGTTGAACTTGGATCTCCCAAATCCAAGAGGGATATCTTAATCCCCAGGCACGAGGCCATTCCTGTAGGAGTCACTTCACACTGCATGTAAGTCATACAATATTTGCAGGTAACAGCCAGAGCAGTTCTGCAGAACAGTGACCCAGAAAGAGCAGGAACATGACCCTGGGTCTCCATGAGCCACAGCAGTGACTTGGCTATCCACTGGTTTATTGCAGTAATCAGGAAAAACAAATCCTTTACAGATCCTGTGTCTTCCAGGCGGCATGGAAAAACCTGGAAACCTCCCAGCATCCTGAGCAACAGGAGAAGCGTTTCCTGCCCGCTGTTACGGGGGGCAGACCCGCGGTGTTTATCACCTCTTGTCGCCAGAGTCAGGATCTGGCCTGCTGCCTTCCACCCTCCTTCAGAATGCACTTTCATCTCTAGTATAAACACCAAGGAATATCAAAAGCCCTGTTGACAGTACTGCTCTCATTTTCTACTTTAAGAAGTTGCCAAAATGTACAAAATTAAACTCCCCGAGTCACAGTAGGCTGTTTTGTCAGTTTATCCAATCGGTAATGTAATACAATTGCAACCTCTATCATTCTCTCTCCTTCCTTCCTTCCTTCCTTTCTTTCTTTCTTCCTTCCTTTCCTTCCTTCCTTCCTTCCTTCCTTCCTTCCTTCCTTCCCTCCTTCCCTCCTTCCCTCCTTCCTCCCTCCCATTTCCCCTGGAAGGGAACACAGTTCCCCCAAAAATCCAATCACAGCATCAAATTCCAAACCAGCAATATAAATCAAATATCATTGTGATGACTCTGAAAAATATTCCTGTGCACAACAAGTACATTGTCCACGCCACAGGGAGTACACTATGGATATTATTGTCCTAGAGGAGCTTCTCTGGGAATTTCCTCTGCAATTGCAGGAGTCAGAAAGACGAATGCTCTGTTGTCCCTCACCCACCATCTCAAAGAGCATATTTGAGGACTGGCCCTGTATTTCTCGTTATCTTCCCAGTTTCTTTCCTAGGAAAATGTGGGCCTCAAAAATATAGAATTGGATTCTTTCTTATTTCATTAACAAAAACAAGAGCAAAATAAGCAGCACCATTTTACAAACAGCAGCTCTGTGGAAAACTTCTAGGAAAACAGGAGCAATGCCAAATGTTTCTCTAGCTCTGGAGTTCCTAAGCAGGGAAATACATCCCCATAGCAAGGCATGCATGACATTTGCAAATGACCTTCATTGGAAATCAAGTGTAACATACATTACCTCAGTACATAATTCATTCTTAATCTATTAACATAAGACTCATTAACATATTAGTAGCAGTAGCGGTGTTAATAGGAGTAATACTAATAATCCTGGCATTGTGGTACTAGCAGGTCCCAGCATGCCAGGTCTTCTACAGGCCTTCAACAAAAGGATTTGTGACTCAGCATCACAAAGGTGGTGAGACAGAGGTTTGATAGCCCTACCAGTTACTTCATGGGATGTGTACTATTATCTCTCCTTATCTCCCTGAGGAATCACAGAAGATCTAAATGTGCAATCATAAGGATTGTTCAGGTGTAAGATCCCTGATGGTATCTTTGCTGGACATGGGATGAAACCCTAAAGAATGTTAGGGGGATTTTTTTCTTATTCCTTAAATATTTCTGTTAGTACTCCATCAGGTGTGAAATGCCTACTGAGCTCTTGCAGAGATTTCTGCTTCTCCAGGGTGCAAGAATACTCTTACCTCAGGGAAAGGTTTTATGAAGTAATTTTGCAGGATTTGTCAAGAACTGCTGGGGAGGAATAACACACAGCCTGAGAAATGCTGTTGTACGTTCCTTTTTCCACCCTTGATTTCCGTGCTTGGAAACTCACCTGACAGGAGTTGAGGAATGACTCTGTTAGTTTGGGGTTTCCAGGAACACAGTTCCTGTCATGCTGAGGGAAGGCTCCCACATGGCTGAGCCCTCCCACAAGGCTCAGCCAGCACTGCCACCCAGCCAGCAAACCCCCAGAGCCCAAAAGAAGCACACTGACATCCAGCCCAGCTCTCCCAGAGAAGAGTCACACTCACAGTGGTTGTGTTCTGCAGGGGGTAGGTGCTTGCACAGGACAGTTGAAAGTTATTGAGTGATTTCTGATGCTATAACACAGATGTAATTTACCATAAGTGCAAACACTGCTCACAAGATTTGGGGAGAAATCAAAGCTCAGATTTCAAGTATCCTTGAAAATCTGACGCTTCTAAGAATCCAGTGTTTGGGTCTTGGCTCTAGAAAACTGATTAGAAGACTGAGGAGTATCCCTGCAGACAAAATCTGCAGGCACAGGTCTGCCTCTGCAGAAAATGAACAGATATTCTGTGGTGTCTTGCTATGTATCCCTGAATCTGTGGGATCCAAAATCCACACCACAAAGGAAGGTAAGACTGGGCAGGCTGGGAGCCACAGCTGGGGTGGGAAATATCCACAGCAGCATTATAATAAGGACAATAAAAAGCAAGGCTCTAATTACCTTCCTGCTCACCCTCACCACGCTGCAATGAAGTCTTTGCCATTAACATGTCATCTATATACAAAGGCAGAGCATTGTAGAGTATATTTGAAGAGGGAAAGCACTATAGCTCTTTCTGGAAAGAAGAGTTGTATGGTACAAAGCACTTTGACACCAAAATAACTGCATTCACATGAGGTCTTGTCCCAGTATAACCAGTGATGAAAAAACTCCAAGAACATTTTCCTTACAAAAAAATTGTATAAAGGTAATTTTTACTGTAAACCAGGCCTAAAAATGGTTCTTAAGACTAGGTTCCAGGAAAACTGTCTAATATTCCAACTGTTCCCCAAGTGTTGTGATGCCAATTACAACCTTTAAAATTCCTGACATTGCAACAGCCCCAGCCAGCCTTGGGTCTGCCCAGAGACACTGAAGGTGCAAAACCAAGGGACTGATGAGGGCTCCAAATCCAGAAATTCCAAAGAAGGAAACCCCTGCAATCACAGCCTACCCACCACTCAGGTGGGTGCTAAAGGAGCCCCTTGGAGGCTGAGGATGGCACTGATGTCTGGTGCTAACTCAAGGGAGCTCTCCAGCCCCAAAAGCAGCTGTGGACAGGACTCCAAGGCCATAGCCCTGCCAGAGATGGCTGGGTCACTCGAGGAGTTGTCAAGGTTTACCTTCACAACTGGTTAATCTGGCTCCCACCTGCTGGCTTTTCAGAGCCCCCAAACTATTATTATTAAGACTCTTGTATTAACTACTACGTGCCCGAGTGAGTGAGTAGACAGGCTCATTGGCTGGCAATGGCAAAACAAATTCTCAAAGGCAGCTCTTTCCTCCTCCCTTTCCTTAGGCTTAACTTTATTTTTAAACACAGAATCAAAATCAGCCCAGCTCACCCCACTCCAGGTAGGAGGGAAAACAGGATCCTCCTTGCCTGTTTTTAGTCTCTGTCAGAGCTCCACACCACACAGATCTTCCAGCTGATGGGCAGAAGCCTGTTAATTGTGCACTTGCTGGAACAGCCATAGCTCTACCTTCCTCCTCCAAGTTAAACATCCCTCTGCAATCTCCGCTGGGGTGAAAGACAGCAAGTGACATCCCGTTCCTCACCATCCAAGAAAAGAGGAAAAGCTCCCTGATGCCCCTCTCCTACTGTATTTCTGAGTATCTGAACAGCCCATGTCATGGCAGGGGAAATACATGACTTGGATCACACAGTGACTCCAACAACTTTGTGACATCTGCAGAGCTGTGAACTTTACCTTTGCAAGGCTTCTGTGAAGCCTCTTTAGCTGAATCATAGTCCCCTGCAGAGGTGGGGACAATCTTCCCAAGACTTCAGTACTGCAAGAATATGGACTTTTATATTCAGACTGCCTTTATGGAGGCTTTGAGAGGAGAGCTCCTAAATTGAAACCACATTGCCCAGCCTGAGGCAGAGCCTGCTGCATGAGCCCTGTCTACTCCCCGAGTCTTTCCAGTGCTGACTGCTTCCCAGCCAGAGCCCAAAACAGGAGGGCTTACAGCTCCCAGGAATCTGCTAGCATGGAAACTGTACTTGACTAACAGTTTGCAAAGCTCCAGTAGAGCTCTGGGACAGGCTTCTGTCTTTCCAGGGTCTTGGTGGGCGCAGAATGGTCTGAACAGCTCTTTGTGTCTGTAGCTGCTAGAAGAGAAACACCTTTCCTCTTTTTTTTTTTGCAAGAGAAGCTGTTGGGACGTGCTCAGCATCTCGCTCTCTGTTGATAACCCTTTCGGCATCCTTCCGTTTTCTGGTTATTCATTTGTTACCCCTGAAATCTGATTCCTGATCTCAGCCCTCTCTTATCAGCCCCTTTCGCTGAGGAGTTCCAAAGCAACGGGTTAGTTTTAATCCTTGCGCTCCTTCTCTGTCCCCGAGGCCTCCTTCTGCTGGGAGGAGGTGAGTGATAGGACTGACGTTGGAGGGGGGAAGGGGCTGCCATCCATTAACTCCCTGTTATCTCTCTATTCATCTGCCCACAAAACAAAGGTCCGATTGTTGCTCCAGCTCCCAGACCTGTGCTGGCTTCACTCCAGCTCCCGTGGGTCAGAGGAGACACTGAGGCATGGCCGAGCACAGCCCAGCAGCCGGGGGCGAAGCCTCCCACAGGAGCTCTGTGCCCAGGTGCCACAGGCGCGTCCTGCCCAGCCCTGGTGCCACCGAGTGGCAGCTGTGCCCGGCCTGGCCGGAGCCGGCCTCCCTTGGGGTGTTTGAACCTGCCCGTGAAACACGGGTTGGACTCTGCACCACCCCGGCATCTGGCAAACCCGTTCTGGGCTGTGCTCTCATTGAAGCAATTATATAGGATATAGGGTGCTAGAACACGAGTTCCTTTATCTCTGTTTCCCACATTACACCCTTTCCTAAGGCGAATTGATGCAGCCCCATTGAAGCCGAGGCACTGATTGACACCAGCTGAAGATCTGGCCCCGATTCTGCCGTGCCTTGCCTCTGGGGAGTCATTTACACCTGCTCAGAGTGCAAAAGGCAACCAGCAGCAGCCACTGGAGCTGCAAAGCAGCAAAGTCCCATCCCATCACCTTCAAAGCCTGACATGCCACGCAGGATCAGTGGCACAGGGCCCAGCTCCCTTTACATCTCAGTTGGTCTTGGCGTTGCACATAGACATCCTCTCTTCAGCTTCTAGTAAACCTTGAGATCTCTGCCAAGATTCATGAAAGAAAAAGTTGTGACCCAGTTCCTGGAGGGTGACTTGGTGTAAATAACTTTCAGTGGCATGATGACACCCTCATGAAATCTAGCACCGCACTGGTCGGTCCACAAAATGTGGAGCCAAGAACCAGTCCTGATCCAATGTTACATGCTGAATCTCTTTTCCTTTCCTTGCACACACAAATTCCCTGGCAATTTCTGGAAGAACTGCAGTTGTGCAAGCCAAACAGGGCTTGGCTTACGTTCTGAATCATCCAAAGAGTGCCAGTTTGCATGGACAACATCAGCCCTTGAGCAAAGCTTGCCAGCACTGTAGAAGGTGGAATGAGGTCTGAATGAGACCCCAGTTGACTGCAGCTGGCTGGCTTGCCTGGGCTTGCCTGGGGTGTCCCTTCTGCCAGCTTTAACCGTGTGGCCAGTCTTGCAGGGACTAGGCAGAGCAGTCTCTGTTCACTGCTTGCAATACACCTGCAGGAACCGAGGCTGGACTTTCTCTGTCGTTTCACTGCTCTCAGTGACACCCTGTCCAGCTTGGTGGCCTCTGCAAACAATGGTAAAGCTGGACAGCCATGAACACACATCCTCACAACCTCTGTTATCCTTGGAGAATTCCAGGCATGACAGCCTCTTCCAGTTTTTGACATTGCCATCCAAAATCCAGTGAAATTACTGTAAGGCCTCCAGAACTGATTTCAAACAAAATGGACTCGGCATTTAAATCTAAGGTACCATGTTTAGATCTGTGGGTTGCTTTGGGCTTCTAATTTCCATGGGGATTTGCATAATAAAATACAATAATAGGCTGGGCGAGTACACTGAGCAGTGGCTGTCAGCCAGGAGCTAACGAGCTCCATTGCAGACTGTTTAGCTCTGGACAAGTCACTTGACCTTCCAAAGTCACATCATCCCCACTTGTGAAATGGGATGGTAATACTTGCCTCACAGGGGTGTTGTGAGGATTAATTAGTTGCTGCTTGTACATCACTTTGATGATGTTAAGAAGTACATGCCTGCTAAGTATTGTTATTGTATCATGGCTGGGAAGATATTGCAGTTAGGGCTAAATCTGCCCTTGGAAAATGATGTGTCTTTCCCCACATCTTGTAAAATCAGCTGCTGGGCTTGTGCAAGCAGCTTTTATATAACATTGGTACCAAACATCAACATGCACCTTGTATCTCTGAGGCTGCCAAATCCCTGGAACAATGGCCTGCTGGGAGTCATGTGACGCCCTGTCCTGCCACAAACAGCTCTGGGCAGCAGCCCTGCTGCAAACTCTCCCTCTCCCTTCCCCCACAAATTGAGATTAGGAGATGTTTCCATTGGGCACTTGAGTGGTGATTTCAGATCTCAGTGCCTGGCAGCACACACTGCTCGCTGCTGATGGGACAGACCCCTGGGATGGGACACTGGGGACAGCCGAGCACGGTGCCAACAGGACAGACCCCTGGGATGGGACACTGGGGACAGCCGAGCACGGTGCCAAAAGGACAGACCCCTGGGATGGGACACTGGGGACAGCCGAGCACGGTGCCAACAGGACAAACCCCTGGGATGGGACACTGGGGACAGCCAGGCACATCCCTGCACCTGGGACATCCACGCCGGCTGCAGCGAGGCGGGATGGCTGCGGGAACACATGGATACGTCCACAGGCACAGATGGATACAGGTAAGCTCCCCTTGCTGGAACTCCAAGCCTTGGGTGATGCTTCCTCTCCCGTATCTCCCCTGAGAGGAGACACCTTCCACCTCTGTGTTTGGGTCTAGATGCCACCAAAGAGTGCACAAAGAAAAGAATTCATTTTCTGCAACAGGCTACAGCTCAGGATCATTAATAGGCTAAAACCACAGTATCTAGCCTACTCAAGGAGTTATGCATCCAAATCTTGGTGACATTTAGTGGAAGTCGGCCAAATGGCTCCCTTTGATTCCTTTGAAATTTGAAACATAACTGTCACTGTATCTTAGACGTGTGAACTGCTCTGAGAAGTCTCCCATATAGATTAGACTGCGATCAAAGTGTTCCATTAAACAGAATTTTATGAAGACAGAGGGCTGAGGCCAGGCTGATCAGCAGCAATATTATCTGAGAAAACACAACCCCCCCCAAAGCCAGCAAGTTTGAAAGGGTTAAAGAAGAAGGTTGTTTGGGTAGCCGGTGTACATTAACTATCATTTTCAGGCAGCATGCAATGACTAGTTAGCAGGGCTTATCATCCCCAGCTATGTGAGGAATTACAATAAATGCCTGAAATGCAAGCGGGTTTCCGGCTTAGGTAGGTAAATAATGGAAGTCACTATTTTTGTCTGAGTTGCAAGAATTCCCCTCGCACAGTGGCTCCCCACCCCCTCCCCACTGTAACACAGCTCACTCCACTCCCTGCTGCTTGGCAAAATGAAGCCCTTTCCTGCATCCTTGGGACTTTTGCTTTGTCTGCAGAAGGAGCCGACTCACAAATTCCTTCTTGGTGGAAAACAGGAGGTTACATTTTCTGCATTCATTTGTTTTAAATGCTTCCAGAATGTAATGACCTAAGGATGAGAGGAAGGAGATACGAGCTGCTCTGAGATGGCGACTGCATGATTTGTAGGGAAAAAGTAACAAAAGAAGCAACCAGAGCATAATTCTGGTGTTCCCAAAGCCTCCTAGCAATCTTCCCATTGCCTTCAGTGGCATGAAGCACCATCCCCTGCTGAAAATACTCTGAAACTGTTTGGTGATTCCGCTGCTATTTGAACAGCCACTGGAGAAAACTTCTGGCTGCCTCTGCAGGATGGAAATAGGATAAACTCTGGATAGCACTTAGTAGTAAATAGGGAATAAAGTCATTACAGTCAGGGAGTTGATTCTCATTTAGCCCAAGGCCCTTCTCCCTGCCCTGGCATCCCCAGGCACGTGCCTGACCTGGCCTCTCTCAGAGGCCCCTTTGAGGTCTGTGCGCCGGAGCCTCCGCTGAAGGAAACACGGGGCTCCCGCCAGGGGAGGGGAATCAGGGTGGGATCCTGAGCCTTGCGAAGTCCCTGTTGACCTGGCCGGGCTCCAGGCAATTCCAGGAGAGCCTCAGCCGTGGTGAATGCTCCCAGTGTTTGTGCAGCACTGCTGGGGGAAGCCCAGGCTCGGAGAGGGGGGGCCCAGGGAAGGGTTAAGCAGCGCCAGGCTGGAAGTGTCCTCCCTCCATGCTCCACACATGCCTATTCCTTAGCAAAGTGAGCACATTAACACTGGCATGCTCCCACACACCGCCTTGGCTCTCCTCCAGGAAATCATAGCCCAGCTATTTGGCACACAAGGCCACAATTTTATTTACACAATCAACTTCTTGATAAACACAAAAGTTACAAAATATACCACGCCCTTAAAATAGAAAAGGAAAATGTGGGGGGGGAACTGCAGCAACTTGACCTTCTTGGCCAGAAGGGTCAACGTGCTTTGATTTGATAGCCCCATCCACAAGGAAATCGCCTGTGGATCCATGAGGATTTGCCCTGGCTTTTAGGCAGGGCAGCACAGAGGGGTACTCTGTGGGGCTGGGAGCTGCCAGAGGGGTCAGGACTGAGTCAGGCAGGTTTCCCTCTGGGCAGAGGGGTCTCTGTCTCTATGAACATTATAATTTTCAACTCTATGTCCCCCAGTAAGTCTAACCAACTGCATGTAGAAGTTGTGGGCTTTATTTTGGGAGGAATAAAAATTCTGATTTCATGTGGCAACCAGATTTTTTTGGTGACATATTCCACTTGGCCAGAGCACCATCAATTCAACTAGAAAACTGGGAAATCTTAAACCTTTAGCAGTCCTCCAGGGCACCCACTGCCTCAGGTGAAGCTCTGCCTAAACATCAGACAAAGCTGCCCCAGCCTTGCAGTGACCTGAGGGGCACATGTACGCATGATGTTGGCATCTGGGGTCACCTGAGCTCAGCTCCACCACCTTCTCCTTCATCTTTTGAGCTCACATTTCTCCACTGACCCTTCAAAGAAATTGTCTTGCTTGGCAAATGAGTCACATCCTTCCTCCTTCAATCTCTAGGCCCTGGAGACCTGGGTGGCCCCAGATGCAAGCCCTCCAGAAGCCAGGGCTAATGGTAGTGCTGTTAAGCCTTACACTGGACACATGAAAACAAGATGATGCTTAAACATTGCCTAAATCCCTCTTGAGATTGCATGAGAAAAATAATGGGCCAAGGGCATTAAACTGATTTATAGTGGCTGAGGGTCTGGACATATCTGCTTTATTCCTTGCAGATAAGAAGATCTGCTGGAGGCTAACAAGCTTTTGATAGTTTGCAAAACAAAGATTGATTATTTTAATTTTTTTTTTCCCCGCAAATAGGAAGAACCACCTTCAAATACCTGAGACACACTGCAATCATTTAGACAGATAAACATCTTGATTCCTAGAGATAACGGGAGCTGAATGATTGGCCTCAAAACCAAGCATTCATGACAATTCTCAAAATGAGAGCATTATTACTCTCCATTTCCACCATAATTTACATACAAGTGCAAAGGAAGCCCTTCTCCCTTTGCAGCTGGGAAATGCACCATAAACAAAGCCATGCCACAGTTCCTGAGCACGCAGAGGTCTCCTGGGCCACTCCCCTGGCTGCAGCTCAGGGTCTGCATCAGAGCCTGAGACACTGACTTCTCTAGATGAACACCTGGCTGACCTTGGTGTCACCACGGGAGATGGGAAAGAAGCCCTCTCCCAGGGAAGGATGGGAACACTGCAGATCAGAGCCAAGGCCAAAGGAAGGAAGTCTGCAGGACTGGGTAGTCAAGCACCACAGTGAAAAGCACTTGCAGAGAGTTTCTGCAATAACTTATTTGTTGTCTGCCAGACATTTTGTCTCCCTCCACAGGCTGGGAAATGAGAACACCGGTCCACCTGAGCAGATCAGAACTGTGATGGAAATTTGTCAGGCTACCCATTACAAAACAACTGCTGAGCATTCACTCCTCTCTCTTCCTCCCCAGAAAGCAGCAGCTGAAATGAGAGACACCAAGATCTGTCAGAGATCTTATTTTTGCCTCATCCACCCTGTCAGGCTCTTGCACACACCACTGTAGCAAAACATTTGCAAATTGTAATTTAGATCTGCCTGCTACATATTCATCTGCACAGGAGCAAAAGGCTCTCCTTGTATTGTGAATAATTCCTTCAAATACCAGATGTTGCCTGATTTCTCCAGAATGGCCAACTGCCTATAATTTTATAGCAAGTAGTACTACACACAGTGACTTTCCACTAAAATAATTTTCATACCTAAGGACCTCATCTCTGATTTGAAGTCAGTTTTTATCCTCTGTGAGTAAGAGCTGAGTGCCTCTAATGTAAAAACCAGAAGGCAACATTCACCCAGCTCTGTGTACTAAAATCTGAAGCCAATCTCAAGATTACACTTTTTTGGATGCATCTCGACTACTGCCATGGGAAAAAGAAACCAGGAAGAGCCAGGGCCCAAACCAGAAGTATCCCAGCTCTGCAAGTGAGGACAGGGACCTTCAAGCTGAGGGACCTTTCCAACAGCAGCACCGATGATTTCTCAGGAATGGGCTCCAAATTAGCCTCATCAAGCCTATTTCAGAGCCACAGGAGGGCAAGATGTGGAGGAGGACTTCAAGGGTGCTTTCAAACGAACTGAATCAGAGGTTTACCCAACCCCGCTCTTTCAGAAGTTTCTGAATAACGCACCAGCTTGAACCACTGGAAAGAAACAAATAAATGAGCTGGCAACTTTCACAGGGAGGAGCCTTGAAGCCCAGTTCCCAAGACCACACCAACCAGCTTCGTGTGACAGCACACAGGAATGAAAATAGGTAGGTAACATTAACAGAAATACACTGAAACTTAATAACAGCAGCTTGTCAGGACATGCACCAAAGAGAAATGGCTCATAATAGCTACAGCTTGTATTATGAATGTTTCATAGCCATCTGGCTACAGAGCTGCCTGAACTCAGCTCATGTGTTGTGAGTGCTGTGCTGACCCACCAGGCAGGCTCTGGAAGGAGATTGTCGAGCTCAAGTCAAGCACATGTATTAAAAAGAGACACCATTTCTCTTGTCAGATTGAAAATGCCTTGGAATAGCAAGGCAGCAATGAACAGAGCTAAAGAGCTAAGGCTGTGTCCTCCTTTGGTGTAACTCAGGAAGTTTTGCTCAGGATAAATGGAGTTATCCCAATTTACACCGACTGTAAGATCCAGCCCCATTGTATCAGCCCCTTGTTTCAGTCATAACTTCCATGTGTCTATCAGTAGCTTAAAGCAAAGGCACAGTTTAAAAGGAAAAGTAATCCCCCTGCCTTTCCTCTCCTGATCTGATTCACATACAAAATGGGCTTATGAACTCAAAAATTATGGGAGGGATTCAAGGAGGAGGAAAGGGAGACACAAGAGCCCTTTTATTTTGCGTCTTATTCACAATGAAAATTGGCACAGAAGCCAACCACATACATTAACATAGTTTGGGCAAGTTTAACTCTCATGAATACATTTCTGTGGAAAAACTATGTGACTATGGAAAAATCCCCTCTTTTTTGCCATTTGAAAAGATAACAGGCTTCTATGTGGAATATACCCAGAACCTGCCTGATTCAGAGACATGGAAATACAAAGATGAATAAGGCTGTTTCCCATGCTAGGGGCCCATGGAAACTGAGAGGGGAGGAAGAAGTAAGGAGGCCCATTGACTCGGGAGAAGGACTTTCATCCTACAGGTGAAGGAAGTATTTGAAGGCACTGGTAACATTGCAGGCCTGTTCCAGAGCCCATTTTAGTCACTGACAACATCACATTGACTTCACTGCGATGTGGGTCAGGGCTAAATAGTTTTAAAATATAATCCAAGGCTATTTCCACATCACTGTGTAGCGAGTGGGATCCAGTTCAAGTGTGCCCAGCCCTGTGACTTACCCGCCTTTTGTCCATATTTCTGGCTGCTAGCCTGGCTGCTGCTTGGGCCCTAGGTCTCAACATTGCACTGAGGAAGAGCTCAGCACGAGACCTTTTTGGAGGCCTGTCTCCAACCAGAATGCACACCAGACTGCACCCATAAGTAACTCAGGGAACCTGGAGGAAGGAAAGCTTTGGCCACATGTACTGGGGAATCAACTGCACCTCTCTTCTCTCCTCCCCTCCTGTATATTCGTTGTCCCTCTCCAAACTCAGGCTCGGGAGGCCTCGTAGTGGAAGTGTTCACCAAGAGCAGAGGGTATGTCCACTGAACAACATGGGCATTCCTTTGTGTGATGATGTAAGTGCACCTGGCACCCAAAATCTGGAATTTAAAGCCAACCCAGCTGCAGTGATGAGCTCTGGGATCCTCTGGCCCAACTGCAGTCCAGATGCAGCCTTATGCCTTCTGCAGGATTTCACAGGTACACAAAAAGAGTGACCTCGACTCCTAGATCCCTAATTGCAACCCACAAGCTATTACCATTCCCATAAAAAACCCCTTCCCCTTTGCTCACTGGTGCTGTGCAGTGCTAGTCCTGCTCCAGTGCCACATTCCTGGCAGAGGATGGTAACCTCAGAATGAATATTTTCTTTTGAATGAATCAGTTTGCTTTATTATTATCAGATACAGTAGTCTGCATTGCAAGTCCTTCATCAGATCACTTCAGAAGTACATCACTGTATCAGGCCCTTAATATCATGCTAATTTGTTTCATAAATTACTAATTGAACTCCCTAAATGACTCATTTTGGTATGGCAAGTATTGCCATAGAGAGAACTCAGTGATCTCAGAGGAGGATAAATCACAGAACCATCCTCTCCTGCTGTGTAACACAAAATTAAACAGTGGGCTAGGAGCAGGATGGGGAATTTTCCTTCACAATTAGTCCAGAGCCCTTATCTCTGTGATGCATCTCGTTACCACGTGTATTGCTCCTGTCCCAGCGTGGAGTTTCCACTGATGTCAGCGTGTGGAAGAAGCAAGCTGCACAGACCCACACATCGAGGGCAAAGGATCTGTGGATCAGATGGAAAGGGAACATTCTATTTCAAGGGCAAGTCCAAAGTGCTCAGTTGCTTTACTGACATCTAATGCACATCATCACTGATGCCATCGCTGCGTCAGCCTCCACTGGAGAGATTGGGTTTGGCCAGGCTCAGAAAACAGGACTTTGCACAAACTGTCCAGAGCTGGCCACTTCCTGCCACACAAAATGCTGTCTTTGCTTTTTCTGACACAACTGTCTCCAAAGACAACCTAGAAACAAAGTCACACCTTGCCTGGCTTGGCCGCTGGTGAAAGATACCTGATTATTTCAGGGCCAGTTTTCCAAAGGCACCACTCTGTTTCTTGCTGGGCTGGAGGGAGGTCAGAGGCCTTCAGGCAGGTTTGTCTGACTGACCCTTCGCTCACTGACCTGCTGCTGTTCCCTAGGAGCCAGCCTCACCACCACTTGCCTTGCAGCAAAGGATGGGGTATTTTTCTAACCCAAATCCCAAAAATCTGGTATCTACACCTGCTCAGCCACATTCACCTCCCACCAGAGTTAATGGAGTGAGTAGGCACTTCTGGGAAGAAAATCACCTGGCCCACAGCACATGCCTCCCTTAGGAGAGAGGAGATCAGTATCACTCCCAGGCAGCTGCAAAGGCCATTTAGCTTCTCATCAGCTGTCCCTGTCCACCTACATCCTGAGGAATTCCATTTCAGGTGAGTGCTCAGATGCTTCGTGGCTGCAACAAAGGAAAAGCACAGTTGTTTTTGCACACACAACTGGCCTCGTGTGCATCCTTTAGTTCCTGCCCTCCTGTTTTGCCTCGTTCTGAGCTGCATTTGATGACTGAGCCTAGGACAGGGAACCTGCTGCTGTTCCTGCATCTCCAAAAGCAACAAGAGCATGAAGACCACCACGTGCACAGGAGGTGCTGCTCCAGCACAACGGCTGGGCACAGAACTGGTCAGCCAGATTCCTACAGGGAGACACATAAAGCCCAACAGGGATCTTTGCAAACATCTCTGCTGGTCTCCTACAGTCATGCTCAGTTTTTCACCCAGCAGATCTCTGAAATTAGAAAGCTTCACAGTTCTAATGCATGACCAAACATCCTTCATTAGCTCCTAAGAGAAAGATGTTATTTATTTTACCCACACAAGGCTTATCTTGTAGTAGCCATCAACTTTCCATGGAAAGATCATGCTCCACTACTATACATCAGTCATCAGAGGCAGCTTCTAACCTTTAATATCTCCAAAGGAACAGCAATTGTGTCCCTTTCCGTATTTTATATTTACAGAGCAGCAGAATGAGCGCACTGGGATCAGCAGGGGCTGCATGTTCAGCTGCTCTCGGCAGTACTCGGCTCACCTGTTCCCAGCGAGGGCAGCTCGCCCTGTCAGTGTGCCATTCCAAGGGTAGGAGAGCCCAGGTTTGGAAGGCAGGCATCAAAGTGCTCAGTAACATGCAGATGTTTTCCATGCAGAGGCTGAGAAAAGTGATGGCCAAGACTTTGTAAATCCCATGCTGTGTTTTTTCCTTCATTTTCTCCCTTACATCCCCCATTTCTTTGCCTTCTCTTATGTGGAAGAACAAAACTATTAAAAATGATGGGCTGTATCCTCAGCTAGTATAATTTGTTGTGACTCCACAGAGCCATGCCTGTTTACACAAGCTGCATATTTCTCCCATCAATTTAAATCTCTACAGATTTACATCATGGGGAACAACTCTACATTTTTTCCCATAGCTAATAAGCTTCTTCAAAAAAGAAAAGACAAACAAGCACCCTTGACATCTATTAAAGTTGTACTTGGAGATAAAGGTTTCAGAGGAGGCCTTCTCCCACCCTATCTCACATCCTTCTTCCTGCTCCTCTGTTTATTAGAGGGTCGTCCCAGTGTCGTGTGGGCCAGAGCTGAGCTGAGTTGCCAAGGATGGTGCCCATGGATGAACCCATGGCTGGATCTGCTTCCTGACACGTAGCTCTGCTCCCTTTTCATCTCCCCAAGTAGTGCTGCAACCCATCCCAAAAATCCCTGAGTCCTGCTGAGGACAGAGCTCTCTTCACTACCACCCAGGCTCACTCACAGGATGTAGGGAAAAATTCCTGCTCTGTTTGATCAAGGGCAGCAAGTTCAGGGCTCAGGTCCCTCTGTCTGGGTGAATTCCTTAACCCACAAACTAAAGGCTGTTTTTTAAAATGTTCTCCTTCCATTTCATTTTCATTTCAAGAAACATTTCATTTTCCTATCGAATAAAAGCACATTTGAAACCTCACCATTTTCTACATGATTAAATTCTTGTGTTCCCACTTGCCCTAACCAGAAGCACTGTAGCCCCATGTCCACAGAACACATTCTACTGTGCTGACGTTGTGCTCTCCTGCAGAGAAACACAAGGAGGTTTCACGTGACATTACCAACTCACCTCCCACAAAACCTCCCTCCTGTGGATGAGTAGTGATCTGAGCACTCAGCACACATGCAGACAGACACTTCCCATTGGGAAGCAGTTTGCTGAGCCATTTGGAAATCCTAAACACTTCTGAACACTCAACAGCAACAAGTTTTCTGCTGGACAATACTCTGAGCCTGCTGTTGGCATATACTGAATTATCCTGAAGAGCCAGGTGACTTAAGTGCCAAATTGCCTACTACATTCACTGATTTAATTTGACCACTGAAGCTCCCCAGGCTTTTTTGGAAGCCCCAGCTGCGATTCCAGGAACCAGGATGTCCAAGATGCTCCCACGGGTTGAACACTGTCATTAAAAGCATGACCTGTTCCTGCTGGAGGCAAATGATGGAGTCCCTGCAGGAGTGCAGGGAATGAGGAGGCTGTATCACCCATCTCAGCAGTGTATTTTCTGTGCTATGGAGCAAGGCCAAGACCAGTGGGGATCTCTGAGGCCACAGTAAAAGCCTTACATTTCTTCCAATAAAAGCTGAGTCTAGTGACCTCCAAAACATGTTGCAGATACGTTTTCCTGATGGATTAAGGAGAAAGCATCCACGCCGATCAGGACTTGGAGCTCACAGTGACAAAGAAAGGGCTGAGAGAATTAGACTTGTTCAGCCTCTAGAAGAAAAGATGAATAGGAGACCTTATTCCTGAGACAGTAGCAAGAAGGCAGAGCCAGGCTCTTCTGGAAGGTGCACAGCTCTGCTGGTCTTTGCACTGACCCCCTGTGTCTCCTGCAAGGCTCTCCCATAATCCACCTTCTCCAGCATAATGTTTGGTGCCTTCTGTAGGATCTCCAGATCCAAGATCAACGTTTCCATGTTGCTCCTCTTTCCCTGAGACTGCTGACTTGCCGGGGGTTAAGCTGTCTCTCGAACAGCCCCCATCCCATTTAGCCCATATCCTGGGATTTCCTTCCATGAAAAAGGCACTGTAAAGGCTCTGGATCCTGTGCTATGATTTACACTTTTTCATCTCCTGCAGAAAGCCTGCCGTGTATGTGATGATACCATTCAGCTCCGTTTACCTGAGAACTTAAAAAAATACCATCGGAGGTTGTTTTTTCCATATGGGTAAATAGTAGGGGTGGGAGTATTCCTTATGGGAAACCTGGAACAGTCGCACTCTGTCGGCCTGACATTTCCTGCTGTAATTGAAACTTTTGATGTTAAAAATTCCATTTACACAGTGTGTCTCCAAGCCAGGCGGGGAGAAGGGCAGAGGTGGGCTCAGCGTTAGCGCACGCTTTCGCCACCCCCCCACTGCAGCCAGTTAAATACAGCAGGTGAGTGCAGAGATGTAAGGGCAGGAATATGAGGAAGGAAATTCCAGCTGAGTTAGGTAATTTGGGTCAGAGGAAGCCAGGCGTAGTTACAGAGGCAGGTATAGATCAAATCAACTCGAGGCTCTGGGTCTCTGCAGCTGCCCATACCCCTGCCCAGGCGGGCAGGGAGCGGTGCATCCACGTGGCCCAGTGCTCACAGGGATGTGCGACCCCAACTTCTGGGCTCTGCCTCAAGAGGATGGAAAAATGGCTCCCTCAGAAGTGATGGACCAACGGGGAGAAACAACTTTGCCCTCTTGGAGGTTAAAGGACTTTTTGCTGCATGTCTTTGAAATTCCCAGTGCTGCACAACCTAAACCTCAACAAAAGCAGCCAAGCAGCCAAATTCAAACTGGAATCCCAACCGGCTTCAGGTGAAAATCCAAGCAGAGGGTCCCACTGCTGCTCACCAGTTCCAGGCCCTGCCATGACTTTATTCCTGAGGACCTGCACAAACCTACACAAGCCAGACCCCCAGCCTAAGTCAGTGTTGACTCAGTTCATCCCCAGGGATCCTTCCAGCTGGAAATACAGCTCATGGGGGATCCATCCAGCATGATTCACCCAGCCTCTGCCTCAGGTCTGCAGCAGCCACCAGCTCAAACCCTCCCTCTACCTCCAGCTCTACCAGGAACTCCTGTCATTCCCAAGCCAGATTCTTGTCCTCCTTCCCCATGAAACCTCTGGCAGGCTCTCCAGGGGTGAGCAGCAGCAGCAAGAAACACCAGAATGCCGGTATCAACCCCGGCTCCATCTCCTCCTAGCAGTAAATATGGGAATAAGACAAAGTCCAGGACAAGACAGAATCCCTGTGAGTAATGGACATAATTACATTAGCTAGGCAAAGTACCTTTATGTTTTGGCATGCCATGAAAAGTTTGAATCCTGTCACACCCCAGCAGTTACAAAAGTCAAAGGCAACATAACATGAGTTTTATTTTAACTGTTACATGCATTTGCATAAAAATGCTTCTTCAGAATGATAATACAACTGTGCTTCCCTGTTTTGGTTTGGGTTTTGTTGTTTGTTGGTTGTTTTTGTTTTTTTTTTTTTGCTGCTTTTCCTTTTGATGCAACTTTCTTGCACCCTCAAAGGCACAAAGTAGAACAGGAAGCAGTTCTGCCTGAGACTCTTTTCTCAGGCACCTTCAAAAATTAAGGCTCAATACTTAGCTTTTCTCACATATCTAAAGACAAGACAGTAAAAAAACCACTACCTAGACTCAGCAATCACTTCTTAAAATCTGTTTTTTCACTGTCAGATAGGACTCTGACCCTCCAGCCATGACAGTGACAGCCACAATAACAAGCAAATTACATTCCTCATTATTCTTCCCAGCAATCCTTGGGAGCAATGGGCAGGATGGGGTGAGAAAACTGGGCTGGGTCTGCAGAAACAGCCACTTCAGAAAGGAAACAAACGAGTTATTTGAACAGACACTTGGACTGATTCTCACTTCTAACCCTGTAACTTAAATGACAACTGACTGTATACTCAATTGACTCCTTGGTGTTCCACAAAAAAGTTCATTCAGGAACAGAAGTAGGGAAAACTTTTAGGTCTCAAAAATACTAAAGTACATTTTATCCCGCTGACTTTCTCAGACTCTACCACCTAAGCAGGCAAAACTAAAACCCAGAGTTAACAGCTGTTATGTTTTAATGTTAGATCTAATAGACAGATGCTCATTTTTATTGAAATATTTAATTGAGATATCACTGGAGAAATTCTGAATTTTTTCATCTAAGAAGCTGCTAAACAGTTTTAAAAAATAATAAATTAAGTATTTTGGTACAGATAAGCACCATACATTTTATTTGAGACAAAAGTAATTTTTTTTAAGTTTTTGACAGAATTCATATCTTGGGGATAAATTAAATTAGGAAGATCTAAACCCCAGAACTGTCAGTGATCCCAGTGCCTACCAGTTTTTCCTGTATCTCCCACCAAAGAATCTTTCATAGAAAAACTTAAAATAACCGTTCCATTTTTCACAAGCTAAGTTGGAATGATAAATTGCATAAAGATAATTTTTTCTACTACAGTGAAAGGAGTCTCCTAAGACTGGGGATGCCCCAGTATGTAAAGGACTGGCCCTTACTCAAGGGGTTCACAACTGAAAGAAAAGCAAAGATGGGAAACCAAAACTAACGTGACTTGTCCTGTGCCCCAGCACAGACTGAAACAGTGGTGCAGAAAGAGTCTGGTTCACTCTTCCCTTAGTGACCTGTCTGATAGGAAACCATGGTCAGACTCACTGATAAAACCTTTATTTTGGTTTCTCCTGCTTTATTTTGGCTTCATGGGCTGGTAGAGCGTCACCATCACCGAACTTCAGTAAGTACAAATGTAATGGTCTTCAGCAAATAGCCAGAGGGAGCCAGGGAAGATCTTTATCTTGATCTTATATTGATCTTGATTTTTTTCCAGCTGGAAGAACTGAGAATTCCCAGTGTGCCACTAGCAGAAGCACATAACTAAAATCATCAACTTGGAGATAAAGAAAGAAATCAGAGGAGGAAAAAGAGATACCAGGTAAGTAACAAGCAGGAAAATGCTGTCAGGGACCGATGGCAAGAGTTAGCCTAAGAGCTGTTGGAGTCTCTGGTCTAATGCTGCAGATAAACATTTGTCCAAATGACAGTACACGATGTAAGATCATGTGAGATGGGCCAGAACTAAGTCATGACTGATGAGCTTTGGAAGAGCAGGACCTGGCTCTCCAAGGTTGGTTTTGCAACCTTTGATCTTTATAGCCACGCATTATAAAGCGGTTTCAACTTGTAACTAAATTCCTGACATACTCAGCTGTAAAATCCAGACATATCCTGAGCAATAAAACAAATACATAAACTGGAACTTAGGTGAGAGTCATCTTTTACTGTCACTTAATGCTGGAAACACCTAGAGCTCGTTCTGCCACATTCAGTAAGAAAATGCCATTTTAAGAGCAGCGTGAGGGATTTGGGCTGGAAGCAAATTAATTGGGCCAGACAGCCTATTTGATTAATCCTGTCTGGATCCCCAATTTCCAGTGCCTCTAAAGAGCATCACCAACAGGCACCTTTCTGACTGTAACTGTACCACACGATGTTCATGAAATCCAGCTTCTATCACTCCATGTATCAGAGCCATGGGCTCTCTGCAAAAACATCACTCTGCCAACTGTGGATATCACCAATAAATCAAAGCAGTTGCACAAGCCACAACTTAGGTGGCATTAATTAGATCAGTGGAAGTTATGATCCAACATAATTATCATTGCTACCCCACCTACATTTAATTTCAGTGTTTCTTCCTATCTTTGCCCCAGAGGGTCCACAGGGAAGCACTACATGCTCCAACAGTGCCAGCCTCCAGAGGCAGCACGAAAGAGCAAGGGCTGGTAATTATGTGAGTGCAAGTCATAGGAAGGGGACTATCATGAGATGTGATCAGATACTATAAAAGGGGAGAGAAGTACATTCACCCTTTGCCCCTTACACACCCCGTAGCGCTGCAGCTGCCTTATCTGACCTGCCAGTCCCTATTCACCATGGTGTGTGTGTAAAGAAATCACTGCAAGCACACGGAGAGTCTCACCAAAGGAAACCTGATTTCCAAAAGTCTGACATACATGTGGGAAATGAACAGCACAGGCCAGGGGAGGGGAAGGAAGGTCAGTGTGCTTGGGTGGGACTTGCAGCAACTCCGACCACATCTGTAACCGCAAGCGGTGCAAAACCAGAGGAACGTGGATACACAGAGAGAAATGGTCGGTGCCAAGGACCTGACATCCACACAGGGCATTTCCATTCCCTGCTTTCCTTCAGAGAGCTGAAGCCTAATGGAAGCAGCAACCAGCATGGGCTGGTCCAGGCTGGGTGCAGCCCTGAAGCCATCCCAGAGGAATCCTCTTGATGTCCTCCATGAGCGCTCTGTGACATAAATGTGCAGTTCAGGGGGTCACTGGGAGATATTTCAGAAGCACACTGTTATCTCAAATGAAATGCTAATGCCAACGTCCCCCTCACAGGCATCTCCATAGTGGGCACGCACAAGTGTCTGTCCTGCAGAAATAGCCCAACATAACAGGACCCTTCTGCAGCTCTACGGGGCGGACACAGTGTCCCCAGCCAGAGACACACGGTGTGGCTGCACCACCACGTGGGCAGCCAGCTCCCCTGTGTGGCCTGGGTGAGCTCCCTGGCTCTGGCACTGCCTGTGCCAGCAGGGACAATCTGACAATCCTGCAGCTCTGAGAACTGTGTCTCAGAAGAGGGAGTCATACAAGAACAAACACAAACGGGAAACCGAGTGTCTGCAGGACTAGCCCTGAATCACAGCCCAGGACACAGCTCTAATGACAGTACATGGCTGAAGAACTACTGCCTTCAAGCTGGCTGGAAGGACTTGATACAAAAGGCACCACATCTTTCAGGTCACAGCAGTCCTTTCTGACTAAAGGTTGCACCATCACAGTGATTGGAAGACAAAGAGGTTTTCTGCTAAGAATCCCCAAAGATGCTCTGTTTTAGCCGGTCAATTGGTTCTCTTCTTCTTTGACCTTTCTTCTATGCATCTGCTCTTCCCTACACTTACAATAAAACATTTTCCTTTGACACTGTGCAGGGCTCTGCTTAGAAAGAGCTTGGTGTAGTCAGGTGTGTTCCTGGTGAGCTGCAGGCTGCGGTACAAAGACCCCACTGTTTTTCAGAAGGCCATTCACTAATGTTCACTCAACAGAGGAGACCAACAGTAGGGCCATATCCATCAACCCCTGCATTTGCTTGTAATTACAGAAAGGTCAGGAGCCGTGCCTTTCTGAGAATCGCGCTTACCTTTGCACGGCCAAAACCCAAACGTAGACAAATTTCACAATGCAGACATCCAGAAACGTGAAACCTGGGACATGAAAAATATGAAATAGCCAACCGTGTATGTTTGTCAAGGTTTGTGACATGGATTTGCCCCTGTGCTTGGGTTGAACTGTTGGGATTGTGTTTGGTACCTAACAGCAAAAGCTCTTGTGTTCCAGTTTTTTCATGCCTCGTTGCTACAGAAAGGCCCTGATTCACACCACTTCATTATCTTCCCTCATTTTTATAGGCAGCCAGAGGGCATGCTGGATCCTCAGTTTGTTTGTCTGGATCCACTCATTAGTAAATTACGTGTAGTGAGCAATGACGTGCACCTGGACATTTAGTCTGAGTACATTCTTTAACACTCAAATTAGTTGTGCTACTCCAGCAAGAAAAGCAACAGATCTTTCTGAAATGTGATTTTTTTTCTTTATGCTTTTGCATTTCTAGGAGCCATAGCATCAATGGAGAGGAAATAGTGAAGAGCAAGACTGAAAGAGAAGAAAGAAAAGCACAGGACTTCTCCCTGTGAAGTGCTGTTAATGATCCCTTTGCTGTGAACACAAGGATCCTGCCAAGACCATGGCCACATCACGGTGACAATCTGAGTGGCAGCATTTTCAATTTTTTCTGTGCAACTAGATAAGAAATGCCAAAGAAAAACACAGGTGTTTAGAGATTTAGCTGGGAAATTGGCAGCAATGTTGAGTGCAAGCCTGGTGTGCTGCTCTGGAAATCTGGAAACAGAAACTACCTACAGACCTGCTTTTAGAGACCAAGCCTTTAATTCCAACCTGGTTCTCCTGTGGTATCACTACATATAATTTGCTTTTGTAATGGAGGGAACTGAAACAGAAAGGGACAGATACAGGAGACAAACAAGGCACAAAGTATTCCACATCCTTCTGGCAGACACCCCTTGGAGAACATGGGCAACTGGTGCAAGAATCAGAGAGACACAATCCAACACAACCCCTTGCTCTACTTTTCCCATCATTAGCTGGGTACCACAGAGAGGTGGTTAAAAATGTCTTCTAAAATAGCTTTAAGGATTGGAAATCTGATAAGGCAAATACAAGTGGCAAAGCTCCACTGACGTCAGTGAGACTTATATAAGGGAAGATTTTGTAATGGTAAAAGTAATACTGGAACTGAAAAGTCCTGCACACTGAACAAGGAAGTTTTTCAGGTTAACCTCAACACAAGCCACAGATTTGTCCTCAAAACAATTTCCCCACTCCCTGCAAATAAAAACTGAACTTGAACAACTTCTGCAAAAAGCGTCACTTTGTGTGTGCAATCACACAAGCATAATTCACTGCAAAACTACTCAATAATAGGCAACTGAGATATTAACACAGAATAATATTTTTAAATATGAATTTTGAATTTATACATATGAGAATGTTAATGAAAAGATGTGACTGTGAAATGCAGTACATTTAGCCAGTCCTGGGACAATATGGTGTGGGAGTCATTCTTCCTTCATACAATTCTTCTTTTCAGGGCCTTCAAGTAAGTTGGTGTGAATTAACACTGCTCATTTGAAATCAATGGAAAAAAAAAATGGAGCTATGCCAAATTACATCAGTGAGGGATCCAGCCTTTTGACTTCAAGTTATCCTCAGTTAACACTGGCGTAATCATAAAAAGGCGACATTTACTTCCCTGTCCAATGAAAATAGCCTGGGTATTGGCTACTTTCAGAGAACTGCCTGAAAACATTACACAAACCATGAATTATTCACAGTATTAAACAAATAATTGTGACTAGTAAATAAATATTTGAAAGTAATGGCTGGTTCATACACCATTCACACATAGTGTAAGGGGGAGATATTCATCATATGAATTACCCATTAAGAATTACTGGCTCAGCTCTAGTTATAACTGATAAACAGTCATGTGGATAACAAGGCAAGTGTTTGGCACATCTCCTGCTTTCATTCCCAGCAATATGGCTTCCTTTTCAACAGACACATAAGCTCAATTATTTATGGCCCTTCTTCCAGAGAAACTGACTGCCTTCCATGCACCTGAAAGGCGGGAGCTGGCGCGCAGTCTCCCCAATCCCTACTTCTCTGGTTAAATTCCAGGTCAGGCAACAGCCCTCTGACAGAACCACATTCCTGCTGTAGTTTCAATTACCTAAATTATTCTTCACCTCCTGTCCTAAGCATGGGCATATTTTTGATGGCCTGAGCTGGGAAATGTGAATGCAAACTGCTACCAGATGTAGAGAGGAAGAATGATTTCATATTGGAGGCACTGGCCTCTGAGTCAAAATCTCTGAGCCTCTGCTGTGCCACAGGCTTTCTGTAAGCCACTTAGGCCCAAATCCCCAAAGGTATTTAGGCTTTTAACTCCTGCTCATTTCAGTGAGAGTTAAAAGCCTAAATACCTCCGTGGATCTGGGCTTTAGCCTCTGTGGTTATGTCTACACAGCACGGGAGTATCCATAGCGCCGAGCAGGCACATCAGAGCTGAGTCCCAACACCCTGGCTCTGAGAGAGGAGCAATGTCCTGCTGCTGGAGAGTGGAATATAATCTGATTGTGGACAGCCCTCACCACAGCATTCCCAGGAGCCAGCCTGGGTCTCTCCACACAACTCCATTCTGCTGGATGGGTGCAACCCACATGCCCCAAAATCACACTGCAATTTGGGTCACAGCCTGCCTCACCGGGATGCAGGGATCATCCCATAAGATTGGCGTGGTGCACGGGCCTTCTGCTGGTGGGCAGCATGTAAAGCACGGGAGGCCAACATTTTTTTTTCAGAAGCTTTGAACAGAAGTTCAACAGGTTCAGCTAAACAGTCCTACAAATTCCATTTTAATTCAGCTTCCACTGGCCACAGAAAGGCAGCAAGGGGCTGTGCAACATGGTCCCAGATAAAACATCTGGCACCTTTCACTTATAACACCACACAGCATCTGACTGTGTCTGCAAAGAGAATCAGAGCAAATGGTTAACAAACAGTTATGGGAGTTAAAAAAAGAAATGCTTTGCTGCTATTCTATTGTCAGTTCTGGCAAGCAGCACGGGGAAGAGAAGCGCTGATAACATTGCTTTATTGTTCGTGTAGGTCCCAACCTTAACATGCTACATCTGTATCTTCTGTCTCAAGAAGTTGCTTTCTTTTCATCAAACACATTCCAGAAGTCAACAGTAAAAGCACTGACAAGAGACAGCAGATTGATCCATTAACTCTCACTCACTGCTAACAGTTCCTTGGCTGAAACCGGACCCTGCATTCCACTTGGGGAGATTTGGTAAGTTCAAAATGTAAACACACTCACAGGATTTGGTTACTGCTCTCATGCGGTGCAGCCCCTGCCTCAGCATGGCAGGAGGTGCTGGGAATCTCCACAGGTGCTGTACCTCTTATTTTATACATGCATAATGAAGGAACAACCAGGACAGGCCAAACGAGTCCTGTGTGCCTCGTGCTGCTATTATACTACATTCTCAGTTAGTGCTTATCAATGTGGTTACAGTGAAGGATATTACAGCACACAGCTCTTTCTAATATGTCTAATAATAATAATAATAAATAGCAATAATAATGAACTCTCCCTTCACCAGAAAAGATGCAATTAAATGAGCATGTATTTTCCCTTTGGAGACAGGCCCTTAAGCATCTTCCTTTTAGCAGCAGATAAAATGAAGTCTTGCCTGTCATGGCTTTGAATTTGGTTTGCAAAATCAGCCTCCATTTTAAGTAAGATTTATCCAACAATGCTCCTTTGTTGAACTATTATTCTCCATCCATCCAAGCACGCAGGGTCTCTGGAGTGACCGACACGCCAGTGCACTGTAAAAGCACGGCACAAAACGCCACTTCTCAGGCATTTGCTCCTAACGCTGCAAAGCCCAGCACAGGCTCCGCTCCATGTGCGGCTCTCTGCCCCCCTCTACTGACTGCCACAGTCGGTCCCGGTCCAATTCCCGCATCCAGGGACTCAGCCCGAGATGCTGTTACCCTTGGAGAGGTGACAATACACCTTCTGAGAGGCGGCAAGATGCTGGCTTATCCTGGGAAGAAGCTGATTTTTCCTATGCAGTGGCTGGACAAACAGGGTTTTGTCCAAGCAGGCCTCCGAGTTCAGCTTCTGCCTTGCTCACAAAACAGAACGAGGGTTTGTGCTGTGAAATTTGACATGGAGGTAGAGGATCACTGCAGTATTCCAGCCAGTCCCTGAATACTGGGACTCAAGATGGTGTCTTTTGAGTCCCATCAGGTTCTTGGGATGAATGACACTTTCCAGGATGGACACCTTCTTCAGCTGAAAGGTTACTGTTCTTCAAGATTTCACATATTTTGATGTGACAGTGGCACTTCCCAAAGGAAATTTTTCAAAGAAACACACCTAATCACAGAGCCACATTTCTGAAAAAGTGATTTTGGTGCACATCTACCTATTACTGCCCTTTGCTCTTCATGCAGACATGGCACTGCATACAGTCCTGGAGCTCATGAGCAGAAGCAGCAGAGATTGTTATGGGGAGATGCCAGGAGGTGCTGCACTGACATCACCGGGATTTTTGCCACTGATTTCAGTAGAATCATGATTTCATGCAGGACTCTGCTGCCATTGGACTCGGGGTTTAATTACACAACTTCTCACTAACTGGCTCTCTAGGTATCTACAAGGCTGATTTCCCTCCAGTCTCACTCCAGGGGTTAGTTCTGACTTGTTGCAGGGGCCTGTTTGAAAGCTTTGTGCTCCTTATGCTTCCCTTCTTCCTCTGGTACTGTACAGTCCAGACACAGCTCCCTGTGCCAGGTGTACCTGAGTATGCGTCATCCGTGTTTACATCTTAACAGCTTCAGTTTTCTCTCCCTTGTTGTCTCAAGTTTCCAGTGCTTTTTTGCCTTTCCCCTGCTTTTCTCTCCTCCGTGGTCTTATGTATTTAATATCCTTTTGTTACACAGATCTATAAACAGATCCTGATCTAGGGAAATTGGCACTTTGGTCTGTTTCCAGATCATTTTGGCCTTCTGGCATGACCATTAAGAAGTCATTCATTCCCCTGTCAGATCATCCATTCACCATCCATCCATCCATCCATCCATCCATCCATCCATCCATCCATCCATCCATCCATCCATCCATCCATCCATCCATCCACCATTCCAGCTGCAAGTCCTTCAGGACTCACAGCAGTGAGAGCAATGGGACTTGAGATTTGGACAGCAATGGGAGCATCTCCATAGTAATTCTGGACAGAGAACTTCCAACACTTTAATCTGCAGCAGCCTTGCAGTCAAAGGCACGTCAGCAACACACTGACCAGCTTCAGTCCTGCTCCTTTGGGTACCTTAGGCAGTGGAGAGCACCCTGTTCAGGCATCAGCTGTTGAATATGCACGTGGCACCCCAGGCAGGCTTGTCCAGCCTGCCCCAAACCCGGGGAAGATTAAAGCTGGTTGTTATTTGGCTATCTGCCCTGCTATCACACCTCCAGTTGCACTCTAGGGGCACAGTGGGTAAGCAGGGGACCGTGCCCCTCTCTCTGCTGCACTCTCAGGAGTAGCACGAGTGGCCTGAGCAGCCAGGGGGGCTGGAAGGCTGGACTGAGGGGTCCTGTCTGCCTGCAGTCTGCCTGGTTTGTCCTACAGCAGCTGTAGGATTGACAGCAGCTGTAGGATTGACAGTTCTGTCTACCCCTCTCCTCCCTACACGAAAAGAAGGCAGACTTAAGACTGGAATAGCCTGGATTTATTTCAGCTGCTTTCTCAACAACTGATCTGCTAAAGGGAGAAACATACTTCTGTATGAAGTAGCTGTTTGCAATATGTATTTTAAATCCTGGGATGAGCATGAGAGGAACTATCATGGAGACTTAAAGAAAACTAATTACCACCTTTCTTATAGCAGTTCAGAGTTTACAACTTGTTTCCACTTTCAGAAGAGATGTGAATATTTTACTTGTCTTGGATCCTGCAGAGGATTTTTGGGATCCTGGAATTAGATGCTGAAAATCACTGCATTGTGCTGCTACCTGATGTGCAGACAAATGCCACCAAGAGCAGCTGAGTTATATATGAGCACAACTAATGTGAAATAAGAATAAAGCCAGTAAGTCCCTAAGTCTACAACTCTGCTCTAGCACAGCTAGAGCACCTGCAAATTCAGATCCACAGATATGGTTATGTACCTTTCCTGCACACAGAAGTGCAACAGTAACTAAGAAATAGGTAAGAACAATCTGGACTCTTCAGTTTTAGAGGCTACACTGAGAGAGCTTCTAAAGGTGGAGACTTTGAGGAAGTCTCAAATTCCAGACAGAACTTAAAATCTGTCAAAACTTAAAACAGCTTCTCATTATCTTTCCCCAAATTTGCAAAAGTCAAGACAGGGCTATAGCTGACAGAAAACCAGATTTCCTAATGTCTGACCTGGTTATTCAGAGGCATTTTCAACATCAGAACTATGAAAAACTTAAATCCAATGAATCCCTGCTGACCTGCTATGTAACTGCTTGGTGTCACACATTCAAAATGTTCCAACAATGAGTGTGTTCGCAGGGCTGCCTCAAAAGCTTCAGTGTCTCCCTTTGGCTAAGCAAGTGTAAGTTTGGATACTTATTTAAAAGTTGTTTGTATCCCTTAGTCCATGAGGCCAGGGTGAAAATTTTGTTGGAATAATCCTTCTCATGAGGTCTCCAATAATACCTGCATCCAGCTGGGCAAGAAAAACACTGGGAGCAACCTTTGAGAGACTTTCCTCATTTTGCCTTCCAGTTCCAGCTGAGACTCGGAAGAGCAATATTTTGTAAGCAGGACCAGCAGTGGGAGAAGGAAAAGTTTGCTAAGTCTTGGTAAACACATCCCTGTGAGCCAGCTCCGAGTGCCTGCCTCTGCACATACCCAGAGTCCAGGGAACCACAAACAAGTGTAACTGGCTGTACAAATCATATATTCTCTTCATAGAAAAATACAACTGCCTATGTGCCTGAGCCTCTGCACTTAAGTAATTGAGGAAAATAAGTCACTTTTAATTTCAAAAAGCTCTCAGCTGTGTCCTTAGTAATTAAGATAGCATGGATGCAATAAATCAGTACATGTGCCAACCCACAGAGGTCAAATATAATCAGGCAGCAAATTATAGTAAACATTTATGAATCCCTTGTATACGGCACATGACCCCACCCACTCATTCTGGCACAGAGGTTTGCTGTTGACTGCACTGGTCCTTCTGGCATTTCATGTCCTCATGCAAGTCACACCAAGTAGCCACCCTGAAATATTGTACTAGAACATGATCAGACTCATTTTAATCATTGTGTGTATTTTAAATGATGACTAACACACCGAAAGGATGAGAGAAACCAAAATGGTCAGGGAGCTTTTTTTGAAAGAGGAACAAGGAACACGTAAATTGAGGTTTCTATTTAAGCAACAAGAAACTCGGTGCATCCTTCTGCAGGGGCAGTTTGGGCCTGTGGCTGAAGCACAGAGCTGGGCTGTAAGACCCTGCTGACCACAGCAATTCTCCAGGGTAGCACAGCAAACCCATGGCAGAGTCCCGGGGACACCAGAGTTCCTCAGCTCCCTGTCTGTGGAACAGGGGTGATTATGCTCCCATCCTTTATCTGTCTTGCCCATCTACACCAAAAAAAACACTTCACTGAAAGGGACTGTCTTTAATTAGGTGTCTGTGTGTGCTTAGCACAATAAGGTGCCAATTTTAGCTGAGGTCCCTGAGTGCTCCTACCTGGCAAATGAAACAGGCATTTACTGTGGGGTTAATGACCAGCTGAGATTACCTGATCTTATTATTTCATTTGTACTGCTGTCACACCTAAGAGCAGCAGCCACAGACCTGAACCTGTTCTGTGTTTGCATTTAATGCATACAGCACATAATGACAGTGCCTCTCCCAAACAGCTTAAAATTAAGTTTTACTTTCCCTTCCCCCACCACCAGCTTGCACCAAGTTTGTTCAGGGAATGCTTTTCAGATGTATCTGCCATTGTGACACCTTCAAGCATCTCCTTATGCCTGCTCAGATTAGATCTGGATAACACCTGACAAGTGCAGATGAGACACTGATCACAACTAGAAGGAAAGTGAGGAATATTTTCTACCAAAAGGTTTAAAGAAACAAAAACATTTCCTGTGTTTTTAAATGCAGTTATGTCCTGCTGATAATTTTTTTTCTACAAAAGGAAAAAGTAAAACCCAAATAAGAAAGACCAAAGAAACAATTTGATGTTTTGTCTTTAGACACGCAATTAATGTTGATGGAATTGCAGAGTTTTTACCAGGGGTTACCTTGAGAAAAAGCATTCCTACTGTATTTTCCTCTAGAAAGCTTTGATACCAAAATGTCAGGGACTCTTACGCACAAGCACAGAGGGTTTGGGGTATGAAATCCACCCCTAACTGTAATCTTGACTTCAGTCTACAGACCTTGAAGCTTCTCTTGCATGTTAGAGTATCTAGGGAAGCCTTGTACAAGACAGTACATGCTGCATTAGAGGATACTTTGGGTGCTGAAGTGGAGCTTCTGGTAGGGGATGAAAGAGATGGAGATGTGAGATGTCCCACGTTATGAGCTGTTTCCTTTCCCTGTGGTGGCACTGATCCTTGGGAGAGACTTACTTTCTCCTAGTAAAAAACTTTTCAAAGGAGGTTCCTTACCAGCTGCAGATGAAAGGACAGGAGCTGGCAGGAATATCTCATCAGCATCAGTGCCTGTTTTATATTTTGCACACACCTGGAGAGTCCTGGAATACAAGAGAAACCACCTCTACACCTTTGGTTACCAGAGGAGTTCCCAGAGCAAGTCTGGGACTCTTCAAAAACTGGCATTTTACCAAGAAGTCACAGACAGCAGGAATAAAGTACTTTCTCCTTTGCCTTCTTCAAACTGGAAAGAGACCCTGCAGCTTCATTTGGTTTCTGTGTGCAGAGGTGCACAATGGAGAGAGCAAGGACTAAAGAGGAGACTTATCCCAGCACTATTCAGCTTTTCATAACTGTCAAACAATGATAATTTCTGAAAAGGAAATCCCTTTTATTTAAATAGCTAGCAACAAAAAGAGAAAATAATGACATGGCCTTCCATTCCACCCTGCATTAGTACCTCCCTACTATAAAAACTGCCTTTCAAGCAGAACACCTTCCAGAATATCTAAGTGGATAAAAGCTGGGAAAAAGACCCTGTGAGGAAAGCAAAAATCCCTTTAAGAAGGGACATGGTAATGCCTATTATACCACAGGATGTTCTCTCCTATGGATGTCACCACATGCTATTCCTCACTCAGTGCCCACCAAAACCCAAATTCCAAGAGTTTGGAATATCACATGAGAGCAGGACTAACCAGACTTCCTTTTGGAAATGTCATCTCATGCCATGTGAACCTAAGAATGATAATGAATTGTCAGTTCCATAACCTGGAAATGTCTGGATTAAGTATCTTCCAAATTACCCCAAATGCTCGTCTTTAAAATTTTCAGGAAGTTATGCTCAAGTTTGGGAGTTAAATTTGATAGGCCAGGAGGCAGAAAGTTCTCTGCCAATTTTATTTTTAAGACCTTCTACGAAGACCCTTGAATTCTGGTACGTGTGACAATATTGGGGGCAATGATCAGAGCTGCTCTTAGAAAAAACCCCAAAATAGTAAAATTCTAATTCCCTCAGCTGCAGATAATGAAGTATAGAAACATGAACAATCCCCAGTCAAATAACCCCCCCAGAAGGTGTTATTTACAAAATCTCATCATTTTCAATCAGTAGTGTGATTTAAGAAGCTTGACTCATGGCTTCTTAATGTTTTGGGTTAGCAAGGCTACTTGGCAGTGCTAGTGGCCGAAGTGAGCTGTACTTTACACTGTAAAGTCAATCAAGTGTCTACCTGGCAATTAGCCAGGAATCCTAAAACCAACAGCCCATTAGAAACATGCTATTATTTACATGGACAGCCCCTCTGAACCCAGGGCTGAGAACAGGGGAGAGGACCAGTGTCCATCACACGTGTTTCCCCAGTGGGGTCAGCTGGCTCCAGTAGGGTGGACAGCAGCATTTCAGTGCACAAACAGGTTAGAAATGGGTCCTACCACACTACAGCTCTCTCCTGCAAAGAACTGGATTTAGGATTAGTGAAGTGTTTCTCAGTTGGCCTGAGACCTTTCTCTGGAAATGAACCCCACGCCTGCAGATGCTGCTGGTACAAACACATTATACCGCACTGGCAATTTCGGCCCCGCGTTGAGGAGGGTCTGGTGTCAGCAGGATGATTTGGGAGAGCAGCAGCAGTGTGGGCCAGGGTTACATGGAGGGAAGTAAGTCCAGAGCTCATTATGTCTTTTCAATGATTGAAGGGGACTTCTGCAGGATCAGACAGTTTTTTCCAGCACTGCTGATTAGAACTGGGCAAGACTTCTGTTGAAGGAATTTGGCGTCTTCAGCTAACACAATTCAACTGTCGGCAAAATTCAGGAGTTTCCATTGAAAACTCAGTTTCAATGAAAATCTCCAACTAAACACTGTGATTGTGGATCAAAAAGTATCTTTGAATTAAAAAATGAAACACTATTTTAGATGTTGAAACTCCCCTTTATAATAGTTCTTGCTTTTGATTCTTATTGCAACCTCCTCACAAAAGAAATTTGGATAATACATACATCAAAAATAGTAGAGGAAGGGAATTTTTGATTTGTGTTTTTCCACATGGAAAAGGCATCTCTAAGGCAGTCCTGTTAATACATGTGGAGACAAAGCAGTGTTAGTAACATTGCTAACATTTAGGAGACATGGATATCATTCATCTCAGGACTTTTTTATTCAAAGATTTTCAGATGTGGGACAGCAATCTTTGGAATATATCCATAAAAACTAGATGAAAATTAAAGAAGGGAAGTACTGAAAAAATAATAATGAATCAAAATCCATTGGACTGCACTCTGGAGCTCAGATCAAATATTCTTTTCTTAGGAAGAGGAAAGGCATTACAGCCTGGCCAACTGTTATTTGGAAATAGAATTGTAATTGTGTATTGAGTTCTTATCTTCAGATGAGGTAATCCACAGCATGCTGATGAACGTTTATCAGCCGGGCTGGTTAAGCCCCAGGGAATGACAAAGGAGAGAAAGAATGGGAAGGAGACACATTGGCTATGAAACACTCCTTGCTAGAACAAGAAACAATAGGGTGCTGCACTGAAAAAGGAAGAGAGACACTTCCTGGGACAAGATGCCTTGCTGAGGTACATCACTACCAGGAGATAAGGGTATTCTCCGTGACAGGCCGGGGCACCGAAACCACAGCAGCTCCTGCAGCGACACACAAGCTCTTTCTGAGGGTTAAGGTTTCTAAGGTCAAGTGACTCTGGCTTCAGATCTGCAAAGTGTTTGTTTCTCAGGTAAAACTGTTTAAAACAACTTCTTGTAGGAAGCAAGTTCTAAGCAACTCTTGAATACCAGAGACCTGCAAAACCTTTTAAAAGAGACACCCAACCCAGCACACTGCTTCAGACTTCTCCAGGGGTTTTCCTATACATGAATCAGTAATTTTCCAACTTAAGCAAGCTTCACACTTCAACATTTTAGTTCTTATTTTCTGGCTACTCTTAACTGACTAATTATACTCTCCACAGTAAACAGCAAATTTGTTTCAGATCTGGCACTAGAGTCAAACTCTCCATAGGAAGGGAGTTCTAACTCCAAACTCAGACAAAGAATAAATGCTACTCCCACTTAAGCATGCCCAAAAGGGACTTGGGATGGAGAGACCACAAAGGAGAACTATAGAGGGATGCTAGAAGGCAAGAAGACTTTCACACTCAAAGCATTTCTTTTTCTAAAAAAGCTTTGGCCACTGCTGGTTAGATCTTACAGGAAGCATCACAGAGCAGAACAAGAACTGAGAGCACACATGCTGCTTGTACTGCTGCCCATCCTTTTCAGAAGGAATTTTACACTCTACACCCATGTCCAAATTGGAAAATCTTTGCTTTAATCCTTAACAGAATTTCTGTCCAATTTCTGTAACTTCTGTGCAGCCTTCCATTTACTCCAGTAAGCACCAGGGTCCTGGTATAAAAATAATTTCCCAGGAGGAATATGGACATCACATGAATTAATAAAACAGATGCAGGTGTGGAGGAGCACCCACAGCTTCACCTGCAGAGCAGTGAGCTCTCGTATTGGAATAATGATCCTGGTGGCATCACACAGGGTGCAAAGCAGGCACAGTCCCATTAAACCTTCCATGACAAGAGGAAAACCCTCAGCTGACCTCCTGCTTCAAATCCTGCCCTTAAGCAGAGGTGAGGCTTGCTGAGAATTCACTTGCTGAAGTACCACGAACTTCAATTCTTTGGTGCCTGACACAAGAGAGTTTAAAGAGGTCTGAGGTTTTATAATCCAACTATCCTGTATTGGGCATCCAGACCCAAGACCTGCAACCAGTGATAACCTTATCCAGAAATAAGTTCCCTCATTCCCTGAGCTGCATCCAAAGCAGCCTGAGCAACAGGCCAAGGGAGGGGATTCTGCCCCTCTGCTCTGATGAGACCCCACCTGCAGTGCTGCATGCAGCTCTGGAGTCCTCAGCACAGGAAAGGCATGGAGCTGGTGGAGCAAGCCCAGAGCAGGCCACCAAGATGATTACAGAGATGGAGCACCTCTCCCATCAGGAAAGCCTGAGAGAAGTGGGTTTGTTCCACCTGGAAAAGAGAAGGCTTAGGGGTGACCTAATCGTGGCCTTCCAGGGAGGGAGCCTACGAGAAACATGGAGAGAGACCTTTTACAAGGACCTGGAGTGACAAGACAAGGGTGAATGGTTTACAGATGAAAGAGGGTAGGTCTAGATTAGATATGAGGGAGAAATGTTCCCCTGTGAGGGTGGTGAGGCTCAGGCCCAGGTTGACCAGAGAAGCTGTGGTTGCCCCATCCTTGGAAGTGTTCAAGGCCAGGTTGGATGGAACTCTGAGCAACCTGGGACAGCAGAAGGGGTTGGAGCTAGATGATCTTTGAGGTCCCTTCTAACCCAAGCCATTCTATGCTTCTATGATTTCCAGCCCTATTTTTTTGTCAAACAACAGGCTACAAAACCAACACAGCCTCTGCCAGCTGGTTGAGTAACCCCACAGAAATGTGTACACAAAGTTCTCCCAAATCCCATACCTCACAACAAATAATTGATGACCCTGGTGACATTTATGACTCTTTGTCAATCTGACAGCTCTTTCACTGACTTAACAAGCAGGAAAATAAAGAGTAATTTAGCAGAACTTGTGCTTCTTGTTCATGCAGGTCACTGCTGTGACAGTCACCCAGGCACAGACAAACTCTGGCACACGAGCAGCTCTCCCTGCTGCCGAGCTGGACAGACAGTAGTGACAAAGGGAGTGACACTGGCACTCCTAGAACTTGCTGAATACCACCATCTACTGGCATAAACTGTGGAGGAAGGGAACGAAAGGAATGGGGACAGCAGGGAAGCAAGGAGGGGAAAGTGAAAGAGGCTGAAGAAAAAGAATGGTATGAGGAAGACAAAACCAAAGTCACCTATCAGAAAACAAAAAGCCATTTAGATGAGTAACAAAGAAGCGAGAGACAACAGGGAAAAGGAAAAAAAATATGGTGGAGGCTGTTTTCCTGACAAATTGTCCCCCACACCATGCAGCTGGCTCAGAGTGCTGGGCAGGAGCCTGTGGACACAGCACTGGAGCCCAGCTGCTGGGAACCAGCACAGCTCTTCTACAATAGGTACAGGCAGGTCAGGCTTCCCACAGCCCTCAGATCACTCTGGCTGGTTCTGTGTACCACAGGCCATCACATCTCAAAATACTTCTTTATTTTAGCCCAAAATCTTCTGTTTGCTTCAGGTACCTAAAAGGGCACATCTGGCCTTAGGTGAATGCAACCAAGAGATCTCTGGAGCTGGTTGGAATGGATGGTCACCTCCTTCTCACTGCAGTTCCCATCCATGCCAGTATTCCTGCAGGAGCCTTTGGCCCACAGACCCCAATTGCTCAGGCCTGCCCTCCTGCCTTGGGCTGCTCCTGGACCTGGCAGATCTGTGCCCAGCATGTCCTGACACACCCCAGCCCCTGGATGTCTGTGTGTTGCAGAGCTGCTCCACAGGCAATAATGCCCACCCCACCATTGATGGGAGCTCAGCTGGAATTTGTCTCCAAGACAGGAAAGCCTCCACATGTCACTACCAGAGTGCTCAAGTCATCCACCCCCTTGGAGCTGCAAGGCTGCTGTCACACTGATTGCTGTATGTACACCTTCCAGGAGTGACCTTACAGATGTCTACTCACCCAGAGCCATAGTTAGAGGCAGGAATGTACTATTGCAAAAGAGATTTAATATTCATTTGAATCCTTAGCATAAATTTGCGTCAGTCCTGTGCCAGCCCCCTTTCCGTATTTGCTTTCAACGAATATTTTACCAAATTAATTTTCTGGTAGGAATATTGGTAGAAATGGTACATTTTAAATCAGTATTGAGGAATGCTCCTGGGAAAGAAGCTCTGTGTTCATTATGGTGCATATTCCTAACAGAAACCCAACATTAAATCTGTGCCTATCCAATTCCATGTGCTGGGCTATAGTTCAAGAGGCCTCGAGTCCCTGTCTGATCCTGGACAACTCCAGCAATCTGTCCAGCTCCCTCTGCTCCTGGGGCAGCACAACCAGGCACAAGAGTTCAGAGCTGCCAGCACAGCCAAACCCTCCCTTGGTGACTGCACAGAGGTTCTTCCCAAAGCCAACATGGACACAGCTACAGCTGCCTAGCACACGGCAAGGCTGCAAATCTGTGCTTTTAATTGGGCTGGACAATTCCAGTTAAAATAACAGTGATGGCTTTCAAATTGCTCTGGTTTATCTGGTTTAATCTGAATTATCTAGCTCAGGTCAAAAAAAATCCAAATTAAGAACACATCTGTATTTTTTCTATGGAAATATATATCAGGCCTATTTTTTCCCACCATGTTCAGGTGACAAAAACCATAGGAAAGCCTTTACCTTTTCTTCTTGTCCCTAATTATGCCACAATTTATTCCCCTTCTAGAGCAGAAGCAACTCTGAAAATCTACCCCTTCTCCTTAAAAAAGACCCTAAAGTATAAATCCCAAATTTAAAATCAGTATCTCAAGTCCCTATCTTACAGCTCCCTTTGCAAGGAAAGGGCTCAGCCACACAATCAGGGATTTCATCCATTCTCTCTGCAAATGCTGGGGTTTTCCTCCAAATGGGAAAAGCTGGAATATCAAGGAAATTACATTCCACTTAAACTTTCTGCTCTTGTGACACTTTCCTCTACCTTTCTGTTTATTTTACCTCTTTCCTTGTTCAGCCTAGCAGCATATCCTTTCTTCTTTTCCCACATTTGCCTATTCCTTTTTTCCTATGTTCCCCTTCACTAATTTCCACCTCCTTTTAAAGTCAGCCTGCACCATCCTCATAACAATTCAAGAAGAGAGGGTAGAACATTACTGAGTTATTTCTTCACAGACATGTGTCAGCCCTCACCAGAACCTGTGCACCAATATGCTATGGCTTTTTCTTCTCCTCCACCAAATCCCATGACAGGACACAACCTTCAGCCTGTGCCATCACACCCTCTGTATATTGTCACTACTCCTCCACCTCCACAGCAGCCAGCTTTCTGTCCTTTGCCTCATCATTCTCTCAGGCTTTCTCACCTCAGTCAGACTCCTCCTCTCTCCTCATTTCTCTTTATTCACCCCAGGCTGTGAGCCAAATGCCTCAGGTCTGATAGTTAAAAAAAAGAAAAAAAAACCCAAACAAAACCCAAAAACAAACAAACAAACAAAAAAAACCAACCAAAAAACCAAACAGAGAGAGGGAGAAAAGAGGGAATAAAACTCCCCAACTCCAAAGGTCTGCATAGGATTAAACCCCATTTACCCCAGATGGCTTGGAGACAAGAGTAAAAGAGAATTCAGACACAGAAGGACGAGATAGTCAGACTTTACAAGTAAGCAAGTAATGCCAGAAAACATACTGGGCTAATTTCATTCACATGGTACCAATGCAAATTACTGGTGGTGGGGATCAAGGCTGGGATTTTCAAAAGGGTTAAAGCTCATGTTTTTAAAAGCTCTTTACTCACCTAGGAGTCAAAGTCCCATTTTCAAGAGGAAGTTAAGTGCAAAAACCCCCTTCTGGAGTCAGTCCTAATTCTACTAGTCAGGCAGGCATTCCCAGAGCCTGACTTTGCCAGCCCCTCGTTTTCACTGGGAAAGTCCCCAGGATCTCTCTCAATGTGGGCAGGCACAGGCCATGCCTTGGCAGGGTGATCACCCACTGAGCTGGATGACACAAGGGACACACAGCAGCCTCCCCAGATCCTGTGCTTAGAGCTGCCCTCCACGACAGGCCTCAGAGGTGCTGGGCAGCTGTGCCTTGAACCCCTCATCCCAAATCCATCATCAGCTGAACGTGGAGCAAGATTTAACTGAGGGCACTCCCATGGCCAGAGGTAAACACTACCTGCTTCTGGCCATGAAGGTGGTGTGGGAAAGCCCTGTCCTTCCCTCTCCCCGTGCATGTGCTGGGCTGGGCATGCCCAACAGAACTCCAGAACTTTGTATGTACTCTTCCATAAATGCCAACATCTCCCTCACCAAGATCAGTGGCACTTGCTCTCTCCCAAGTCATTTAGGGTACATATTTCAGAGATATCTTAGGGCCAGAAGTTTACAGATATGGACTTCTCCAAACTGCACTCACATAAAATGTTCTTCAGTGAATTAAGAACACATGCTATCCATTTTCAATTGAATTTGCACCTTTGAGCTCTAGAGGTGCTTTTTAAAAATCCCAGTCCTGTAAACACAGCCAGCAATGAGCACCAAAGGACTGGTTTTGAAATAGTTCACCATCCCCACTGGAGGACACATTCTCACATGCACCCCAATCCCTGGCTGGTACATCAATGGAATGCCCAGATGTTCAAATATGCCAAGCACACCCAACCATTCTTCACCAGCCAGTATTCTCACCAGGGAGAGCAGAACTCAGCACTGCTTTTCTGAAGTGAGCTTGGTGTTGAGATCTTTTGAAAGCCAGGCCCTACTATTTACTATTGCTCTGAACAGCTCCAGTCTTTTAATATTTGCTGGCAGAAACTGTACCTTTGTCTCCAAGGCAGCCTCATCTTCCTTTCCAGACATAATTTCTGACTTCAGTAGCAATAAAGGTAGATTAAACAGCTATTTTGAAAATCCCACCATCTATACTATGTCACAGCAACTCAACACCAATTAAATTTTGGATCTTGAATCTTTTCAACAAACTGGCAGTTAATGATCTATAGGCAAAGACTGTTTGACAAGCATAGCTGAAATGTAAAGCCATATGTGAAAATCACCATCTTTTCACACACAACTTGTGAAGAGAAAGAGGAAAATATGAATCAAATTAGCTATCATTATAAATAGTGGTCTGGAAATGAATCACAGATGTTTTGATGGAGAATGGGTTTTTTCGTAACACAATTCTTCTGAAAAGTGCCCATTCTGCATGAAAAGGATCCCTTTTTCCCTGAAGAAACTGATTGTTCAAAATACTTAAGTATTCCAGCCATGTACAAAGACATTTTTGCATGCCTTTGCAATGTTCCATGGGAGTTGGATTTTGTTCTTTGGTGTTCATCTAAGCCAAACTCCTTAAGTGAATTACATTTCAAATGTCATATATCTATCATCTTTAAGGGAGGAGACCACAGAGGATCAGTCCAAATAGAAGCCAGGTTTAAAAAAGCTTAAAGAAAGAAGTTTAAAGCCAGGTCCTATGGCAGCTTTTCCAAACAGAAATATTCTGGTCTTTCACCTTACATGTTCTGGTTATTAATATTTTCTTTTTTTCTTCACCATGGTTACAGTTCTTTTCCTCACTCCATGTTTATGCTAGACATGTCAGTAACAGCCATGTGACAAGCAAAAGAGCAATTGGATAAAGGTCACTATATCATGTACCCTTGGCCAGCAGCACTTGGAGTCATGTCCATCTCTGGGGCATAACTAAATGCAAACTAAAAGAAAAAAATGCCTGAAGTTTAATTGAACATGTACTCAGTGTGGCCATCTATTTAAAAAGCAGTAATTAGTATTTGTGGGGGATTTGTTGGCAACATGAAATTAGGAGAACAAGGTGATAATCTTCACAGGATTGGGAAGAAGGAATTATTTATAGCCAGTGGAATATGAAGGTACTGTAAGAAGGATAGGAAATTCAATTGTACCTTAAAACCTTTGACGTAGAATGCTTACAGATTTTAGTTCCCAGACATGACAGTGGAAAGTGTGGGGGTTTTTCAGTACAAAAATACTTTGATGACTGAGCTGGGAAAGCTCCACAAGATAAATGACCAGACTGGACCAGTACATTTGCATGTCTCATTTTTGGAGGATGCACAGAAGGACTCTGAACCCCAGGCAAAAGTAAAATCAACAGCAAAGCACAGGTTTGTCCAGATTCCCTTGCTGACCTGTGGAAGAAGATGCCTGCTCTCCTCTGATGCACTGTGTGGGCTAGAGCATTATAAATCCTGATCCCTTCAAAAGAGGAACACCGTCTGTGCAGCCTCTCCAAAGGGAGAACCAGAACAGTGCATAATGTGGCATGATTCCTTCCAAAGATTTTTTAATCAAGTAAAACGGAAAAGCAGTAAAGCCCAGAATAGAGCTCGGCTTAATATGTTTTCATAAGAAACAAAGAAGGCCCTGTTTTGCACTGTATTGTTCAGGCTTGCCTTTAGGCACACGTGGAGAAATGTTTACTAAATAACTCAAATGCTTAGCAGGGAGATGCATTTTATTTCAAACTGAATTTTCTGCAAGCGTACACATGCCAGAAGGGAAGCAAAAGGTCATCAAATGATTGCAGGTACCAATCTGTCAGTGCTGTTCTGCAGGCACAAACCCCTCCACTGCACCAAGAATGAACTACATAAAAACCCAAACCAAACTGATTCCTCTCTCCAAAAAAAAAAAACCCAAACAAAAACAAACAAAAAAGAAACTAACAAAAAACCAAACCAAACAAACAAACAAAAAAAACCACCCCAAAACAACAAAAACCAAACCTGAAAGGAAAAAAGTGTCCCAGCAGCCATGCATTGGGTGATTGTCTCTTTAACAGCAGGGCCATGATCCAAGCTCAGTCCTCACTCTGCCAGGTGAGTAAAGGCATTTGGGAAGTGCCTGACCAGAAGAACCAGATGAAGAATAGCTCCCTCTGGCCTAGATTAATTTTCTTGATATACTTCAAGCAACACCTTCAGCACACTCAGCCCTTAAGCCAGTCCCAAAACCAAATGAAAAAGAGAACTCAAATTCCCTCCCATCTCCTCCCCCATCCTCAACAAATCAATTGTAATGTTTGTAGCTGGCATAACTGATTTTTCTTTAAAAAAAAAAATTTTAAAAGCCCCAACATCCAAACTGACTCATTATTCCAAAAGATTTTAACTTCAAGTAAATGTCTCATTCTTTTGAAAAAACATCTCTCAAAAAAAAAGTCAGATCTCCTTTGCATAGGACTCTACATCTTGCCAATCAGACTGAAATACCTGCATCTCTAAGTCACTTTAAAAAATAAAAGGAAGGTGCCTTTTTAAACATTGTTCTTGCATATCAGATTCCCCACCATAATGACATGGTTGGAGTTTGAAACTAATGCCAGGTGGACCTCGGGCAGGGCTGAAAACACCTATAAGGTACAACATGTACCTGCCAACTAAAGTCTTTCCAGCTAAAGTCTATGGCCTTTTTAAGTTATCTGCTGCCTTAGTCATCTCCTGCTTGTACTTACCCATTTTCCTACCAGCCACAGAGAAATCTCAAAGGCTGTATTAAAAAAGGTGGTACACTCGACCTTTGAACCACATGTTGCTGAACAACTCGCTGCTGTTTTAAGTAGAATGATCAAATATACTATTTCCTGAGATAAACACAGCATGCTGAAGTGACATATTTCAGAATCTTCTGTTGCTTGGAATAATCACTTTCTGAGAAGAAAGCAATGATCCAAATCCCTGCTAGTAATGAGCAGGAATGCTGCCTGAGTATTATCAGTGATCCTGCAGTTACCATCCTAAGATGTCTGTAACTACTGCCAAAAACAACACCACTTACCCATTCACAGAATATTCCCAACAAACTGCAAGTTTGTTCCTGACTTCAATATCCCTTTTAGTCTGAAAAGAAATTACCACACTGATTTATTCTATAGATGTAGTGCTTCCTGTGGGTAATCAAAGTCTTCATAAGCATCTGCAGCTTCAATTGCTTAATTTCTACTGCTCTGGAGAACACACATGTGTGTAAAGGAGCCAGCTGGATTCTGCTGGTTGTTTGTGCATCCTCGCCCAGAATCATTCCCATCAGTTACAGCTAAAGTGATTTATACTGTGGTGGGCCCCAGGGGGACTAGGCAGGACCAGGGCACTGTACCCCTGCCTGCAGAGCTCAGTCTGTATGCACAAGCAGCAGCAGATGCAGCAAGGCAAGGGACTCATGAAACATCTGGCAGCAGCGAGCCCAGAGCGAAGATCTTGCGAGGGAGTTTTGTGAGCTCCAAACAGCCTCTTCCCCAGGATAACGTGGGTGGCAAGTTGAAAGCCACTGTTCTAGATGCTAGGATTTCTCCTTTAGTGGAAATCATTGCTAACCACGCTGACTCTCGGGGAATACTGCAGAACACCCAAAGTCAGATTAGTGGCTACTGGCAGAGTGAGGACATCTGGCCGACAAGCAGCTCCTGTGGGACTCCCCCTGCTAGCTGGGAACAGACAACCTGATGGCTCAGCCCTTTGCAAGATGCAAAGCAGAAGGACTCATTTTGCATATGTGATTTGTACAGCCAGGACACTCTTGCACAATAAAGCTGCCCTCATTCATGTGGAGTAGATTCAAAGAAAAATGTCAGTGAGAGCCACTCCATTTCTTCAGTGGATATGAATCAAAAGAACAATTTAGGAAGATCAGTTGCTTTTCTCCAGTCACAAGACCACATAATGTCTTTTAAGGCCACTTCCCTTAATTCTCTTTAAAGGCTGCTACCTTTCCTGAGCTAACAGGAGCTGTGCACTCAGCAGCTTTTCTGTATGTGAAACTCTCCCTAAATCAAATGGGAAGGCATTTGCATATGAGCTCCCGGGAGGCAGCATTTGTCATCCTCATTTTCTGTCTCTTGACATGAAGAAAAATAGATTTATCAGCAAACTAGAGAAAACAGTCTTTTCAATATTTTTGTGCAAAACCATTCAAATACTGAGGAAAGGGGAGGTGCTTTTTCACAATCTAGAGGCAGAATTAATGTCCACCGGATACAATGACATCCGAGGGAGACCATCAGCTGCTCAGTGTTTAATATGGGACTCTGGTAGCTGCTTGTGACTTCTAATGCTCAGGTTGGCAATCAAAGACATCACTGATCTCGAACAGTAAAAATCCCTCTGGTTTTCATTTAAGTGTCTATGGAAGGTTTTTCCCACCTACTGACTTGCTGAAATGAGATGCATTTTTTCTCAAATATGAGATACCTTTGTATTTCCAGGAGCAGAGACTCAAGCTTCTGCTGAAGATGGGAGTTTAGGATATATCCTCACTACCTCTGCTGAACAGGACCTGAGTTAGTTGGGTCTAGATGTGAGCAGCCACAGTAGAAAGCAAGGGTACCCTAATGATCCTACATCACCACACAGCTCTCACCAAGGGAGTCTCCGGGGAATTGGCCTTTCTTTTAGACGAAGAGTTGTAAAAAGACAGAGAAGGACAAGCCAGGCTGGAATGACTTAACTTCCACCCAAAGTGTGACTATCCCAAATCAACCCAAAGCCCATATTCTAATCTTGCTCCCAGGTCTGCCACTGTCATCTGTGTTAATGAAAGTGCCAAGCTCACTGCAGGGTTTTGCATGGGACACAGAAAATATAAAGTACAAGTACTAAATGTCCAACCTGATTGTGTGCTGAAGGCACAAGCTGCAGATCAAAGATGCCATGATAAAAGAGAGTTTGAACATTGCAGAGCTTGCAGAGTGACACTTGAGTTTTTCAGAAAGTTAAATCTCACAAAAGCCTATCAGCTTCCCAACAGCAACATTGCTGAGAACACAGCTGCAAATGGATGTTCTACAAGCAATCACTGTGGATCTCCACAAAAAGGAAGCTCCAACAAGCTTCTCAGATCTCTCTTCAACTTCTAATCAACTATAAAGAACAACAAAATTACAGAAGCAGGAAACCATGCTTCCTACTCTTTCATGACAATCCTTTGAAACTCCTCCACTAAAGGAAAGATTTAAATACTTTCCTAGTCATAAAATAATCTTGCATGTTTTCATCAGTGTGCCAGTTTCAGACACTTGGAAAACTCTCCACTCACCTCAAGCAAATAATACCCACATGCAGCTACTGAGTTTCATTAGCTTTTGTTTGCCACAGGAAGCCCTCCTAGCACTGCCCAGATGGGTAGGAAAGGAAGGGCACCTCAGGACAGCCGAGTCAATGAGTGAAACAGGAGTCAGGACATGCAAATGTGGGGCTTGATTCTGTCTCAGGGTACCTGAGTAATCCTGAACAGGTCATGGAGAACCTTGATCTCCCTTAACTCTCCAGCTACAAAATGCAGTGGTAATTCTCTGCCTCAGAGGAATACCACAGTGCTGCAACCATGAAGGCTCAGCTACTGTGAGGCTGCAGCACTCATAAATATTTAAAGAGAATGAAATCAGAAGGGAGCAAAAGACAGGGGGTTTTAATCCACTTCAAATTTACTTTTTCCACTATGAGTACAAGTATGGAATTGGTGAAACCAAGTAATCTGATCTTACTGCAGTGATGCCACAACAGGCAATGTTAATCATAACATTAAGGCAGCTGAGTGTAGAAATGTGTTTCTTTTTGGCACTGTCTGTTCTGCTGGTTGTCACACACCCCCCGGAGTTGAATGAGTCGAGATATGGGAAAAAAAAGCCCATCATCATGGCAAAACTCAGTTTGCCTGCTATTTTCATGAACCCCTCAGCTAAGCCCCAGGTTTTCCAATTCTCCAAGGTGTGAAAGAATATGTTTGCAGATGCTTCCTCTTTGCTCACACTGAAGCTGGAACTTGACACCTGGTGGCATAAGTAATAGGGGTCCAGAAAGATCTGAAATTAGGCCTGATACTCACATGTACCTGACTGACTACATGGCACACCCCGACCTGTAATGGATCCTGGAAAGGGTCACACCTTCCATTCCCCACTTAGAAAGTAGCAGCAAAGCCTGTTGCCAACACGATCCAGATGTTTTGGAAAGCCAGCTGCAGGTGTGGACAGTTACCTTGTGTCACATCCTCAGGTGATGTGAACTAATGCTGAACTTCCAGGAGGTTACAGCCCCGAGCTCTTGGAAGATGGCAGCGTTCAGTAGTGTGATACACAAGACCTCCAATGGTTCAGCTGAGATCTAATAGCAACACTGCACGTGTGTTTTTAAGGACATCAAAATATTCCACAGCTTAAGGAGCCATATTCTGATGACTCAAGATTCTGCATTTCCCTTGACTGACTGGCTCTTCCAAGCAAAATCTCTTTAGGAGTGCTCAGACAACTCCAGGAAGAGTAAATTCATTAGCCTGATGTTCTGAACAGTGCCTTTGTGGCAGTCCAGCATGGCAAGATCCTGCCACTCCAGCAGCAGGTACTCGATGCTGAGTACTCACATAGGTCTGCTAAGCACTCACTAAATACACATTATTTTGCAGAAAGCATAAAACTAACAAACATAATGGATGTTTGGGCTGAGACATGCCATGACTGCTTTTCCACCCAATGCCATATGTGCAGAGCTTTTCTTTTTGGCAGTACAATACCCAGCGTTTCAAGCCCACAGAGACCCAAAGTTTATTGTCTGCCAGATGGGCTGTGAAATGTATAGTGTTCATAATGGGATTATGCAAGTGTCCATTGTTTGAAAAATAATCTGAGCATTATCCTTTGTACCCTTTTAATGGGTTTCCCTTTTATACAAATTAGGAAGTCCAATTTTTCTTTTTAAATACTTGCTGTAGATATCAGCTTCAGCTTTACAAATGACATCTTATTCAGGCACATACTTCAACAGCATTAAGGAAAACCAAGATTTTTCTGCATAAATGAAAGTACAAAGAACATACTATTCTATGGAACTATACATAATCACTCTGATGACATACCTGTATTTCTCAGGGTCCCAGAAATAATGAACAATATATAATGACACAGTTGCTACAATTCATAGCGGTTAGCTCCAGTAGAAGAAACAACTACTTTTAGATATATTCTTGCAGCTCCTGAAGCCAATAAAATTGTGCTTAAATGATTACCTGAACTACAAATTGTGCAGTTTACCTAAACTTCACATGGTGATTTTCTTGGAGACCCCCAAGGATTTCACAGAGTTTAAATACATCTTCAAAATTAGGTGACTCTTCATCATCAGATTTTCATATTCCTCTAATCAACCATTTTGCCCATCACCACGAAACCATGGCCTCAGAAATAAAGCTGTGTACCTTTAAAAGCAAGACACAGCATGACCAGTGCTGTTCCTTGAGCTCTATACAGTGATGTCTATCAAAGCTCTGCGTGTTTCACACTCATCCCTTGCTCATCCTCCTCTCTGAATCCTGATAGGAAGAGCCTTTGAAATCCACTCGCACTTCATCCAGCAGTGAACACAGACCATGCTCTGGGATATGTCTTCAGCACCAGCAGTGCCAAGCAGGGCAGGTCTGCATCTTACACCACACTCCCAGATTTCTTGTGGGATCAAATGGTTTATTTGATTAAGCTTTGGAGCTGGTTTGAACTCAGGAAATGTAGTGTTATTTGGGAGTCAGGGCTTGGGAGAACTTCCAGAGCTCACCAAAGAAAAGACTCAAAGTTCTGTTGACTGCCACTGGGTTTGGATCAAGTGTTCAGGAACCATTTCTCTTCTTACCAGCACTGCAGAAACTACCCAGTGCTCTTGGGACAAGGTCCCAGATCCAAGCTCTGTCTGCTGGAAGGCACCAGCAGGAACATGGGTAATGTACCGTGTCCATATGAAAAGGCCCTCAAGCTCTGACCTTCAAGGCATGCCAGAAGCCAAGGTGGCACCTTCCATCTAGAGAGTCTGCCACACTACTCTTTTATTAGCTATAGCTTGAACTAATCTTGTTAGCACTAAGGCAGCATCAGCCTGTGTCCTTTTTGCACACAAAACTGAAGTGACACTCCCAAGTAAGCATGACTGAGCTTTTAAAAGGTGCAGAACAGACATTTTTATCACTCTCAGAATCTTCCCCTCCCGCTCCCCCTGCCGAGGGGAATCAGGGATGGGATTCACCCACAGGTGGCAGTGCTTCAGTGGCAAACACAGTCACACCACAGCCACGCTGGGATCCTGCAGAGCCAAACTGGCTGCAAAAGAACATAGGTACAAATGGCCTGGTGTTAATACGGTTCCACAGTCAAAGCAGTTGTAAAATGAATGAAAAAAAGAGATTGAGTTTCTCTGGGTTAAAGATATTACAAGGGAGAACAAGAATGAATAGTGGCCTGTAGCCACTTTGAACAAAGTAAAATGTGGAATATTACCTGATTTAAAATCATGAACTTGAAGAGAATTAACTGATAGACATTTTTCAGTTCCCCTCCAACTAAGAGGAACGAAAGGATTTGATAAGCTATGGAAACTCACTTAGAAAAACCACAGCATTAATTCTTGCGATAAGGAAGCAGTTATTTTTCTTGAAAGAGTTCATTGTTCATAAGTAATTTAAGGACAAATTCCAATTCAGGAAAATACATTTCATATCAAAATTTAATACAACATCCAAGAGTGACAGGAAATTTGGGGCAGCGGGATTAATTTTTTTTAAGTCCAATTCTTGAGGTCTATTTTTAATATTGATTCATAAAACTGTTGCTTTAGTCAAACATTTTTGAAGCTGTGATTTGCTAGTGGTTTGGCTCCTTTGGGGAGGGGGAGAGCTTGAAAACATTCTTGGCTTGGCCAGAAGGTATGAACTTGTTCTTGCTTTTGACCTCCTCTGTGCTGCATGAATTCAAATATTGGTGCTGCAGTAGAAAAGTGAAGCAAAAATGTGAAAAAAACACTTGAGCAAGGCTCTGCTGTGTTAGATGTTGCATAACGGCGTCAAGTACTTTGTGTTGGCAATAATCTGAACATCTCCATCTTTTTTCCTCTCCAACATTCCTCAAATAGCGCTCAGGACTTTTTAAGACATTGACTTTGTGTCATTTTTTATTTTGTTCTGAGTAAGTTTTAAAACATCTGGTGGTTTCCAGGCTTTCTCTACATTCATTTAAAACTGGAAAGTTAAATTCTCCTGTAAGTCCTGGAGTTCATGCATTAAGAAAGTCCATGACAACTGATAAAATACAAAAAAAGAAATGTATGGCACATGCAGGCCTGGTTTATTCTCTTATAATCTGACCGCTGAGGAACTGTTTGTGTCCCAGGCAGTGGGAGGCAGCTGACTGGGGGAACCTGGGGCATGGCAGAACCACAGCCTTGGCTGCAGAGCAGGACTGGCACAGCAGGAGAAGGAAACTCCCTGTTCATAAAGCACCTCCCTTAACCAGGGTGTCATGTCCCCAAGAAAGGGCTGTCACCAGCTCGAGTTCTTCCCCTTGCACTGCAGGTTGGCAGGGGCCTCTTGCAGCTACATAATCAATCCCTTCTTTTCCTGCTGGCTTCATGATGACTGTGTTTCTCCCTGACCACTCCTTCACTTTCTCATTTTGCCTCTCCATTTTCTACCATTCCTTTAGTAAAGGTTAAGCCAATTTAAAGCTTCAACAGACAGCATTCAGTCACCCAGGAGCCTCATGGTTCCTGTTTGTCCTCAGAATGGGCATAGAAAAGGCAACAGCAAAGGAAGCTTTTCCATGCACCATCCCACTGGGGATGCTGAGTACCTTGACTGGCAGGTCCTCTCCCATAAGGACACGAGGGTGCTTCATTATCTTGTAGCACCTTTAGGTTCCTCAGTGAGAGCTACAGCATCAAACAAGGGTGGGGCTGTCAAATGCTGCCAGTTGGGATGAGATCATCCGGCCCAGGACACAGCCCAGAGACCATTTGCTTTTACCTGGGCTTGAAAGGCCACTTTGCTTCCAGCCAATAACCAAAGCCACTTGATTCACACAAATGACCTGCTGATGAGGCACTTCATATTTCATTACTGAACCTCTGACCCACCCCTTGTCCAGACCCTAATTTTCCTCTCAACAGTCCAACTGGATACCCTAAATAAGTCAAAGCACAGTGCCCAGCAGTCACACGGTGCTGACTTTCCACTGCTCTGAAAGGCAAATCCTGCACTCCTATAAATATTTCTGAGCTCCACGTCAATAAGCAGGCCCATCATGGAAGTGTAAAAATAACTGAACCATGCTCCAAGACCTTTCACATTGCTGGAGAGGTGCAAAGAGTGCAGTGTAAATAAGAATCAGGATGGTAATTTCTATGCATGCTCTTGTTTTCAATTACATTTAGATTTGTTTCAGTTAAAAATGAAGCTTGAACTGATGCCAGATTTCTTTCTTTTTTTACATCCCAACACATTCCAGATTAGCTGTGAACAACAGTTATTCTTTTCTATTCTCAGCCTACCACTTTTAAAAGGACACAGAAGAGTAGCTCAGATTTAGGATCTGCTCCAGTGGAGAGGACCTGATCTCTTGCCATGAGCACAGGTGCTTCTGTATTGAAGCATTAATCAACCCAAGTCCCATCTGACCACTTTATTCTGTCAGTATGGCAGGCAGTCAGCTGTGGGCTTTCTTCAGAAGCTCATGAGGTCACTCCATCTCTTTAAAGCAGAAATAATGACTCTCCAGCAAAGAGTGAGAGTTGGCAGCTCTGATGTTGAGATGATGTAATTGTACACAGTGGTGATGTGAGATTTTTCTTGGTTCCTAGAAGCCAATACTGCAGAGGCAATCATACTAACAACAGTATTTGCTTAAAATTTTTGGACAAGAAAGGAGACCGAGTTTCTTGCACAAACCAGCAGTGATCATAAGAGAGTGAAAGGTCAGGAATTGGCTGTCAGAATTGGAGGCAGTCAGGGCCAAGCTCTGGTGCTGAAAACGCCAGGTACGAGCAGTGCAAAGAGCTGCTGCTCCCCTGCACTAACACACACATCTTTATACCCTGAGCACCCTGGGCTACCTCCCTCCCCATGGCTCCTCTGCTCACAGCTGGTTATCTTCTGAGCCTTGCCATGGCTAAAATGAGGGGATGGAATTATTTGCTATTAGCAAGCTCCCCCAGTGTAAATACATGGCGCTGTGTACCTTGGCAAAATGGGGTGGACACTTGACACTGAATCAGCTTTCTTGGGTTTATTGGTGTGGGTGAATTTACTGAAAAATAACTACTTTAAAAACCAGCCATGTTTATTTTTTTTTTTTTCTACAGCTGTAGAGAGGAGCCTGGAAGGACTAGGCAGGTTGAACAACTGGATAATGAAAATACCTGGTCACCTTAACTCTGGGAGATTTCAGGAGCTGAGCATCTTGTAGTACCCCAGTCTTTTACTTCTTGGGTTTGAAACACTAGAGTGGTATTTAACAGAAACAGGTAATGCCTGTAAGAAAATGCTGGGCCACACTTGTCTGACCAAACTTTCACAGCATGGCCCATTCCAATAGAGCCCCTGATAACTGTGGCACAGATGCTGCTATTTGTAAGTGGGAATAGAGGCACTCTCAGCTCCACTAAACTTCCCAGTCTGCTCTGCTGCTGGATTTGATTTTAATAGAAATGGCCTCACCATCCTAAAGAACTGAAGGATAAAAAAAATGAGTAAACAGAGGTCACTTTGCTAACCCTTAATGAAGAAACCAGGAAATCAGGGTATTTTCTGCAATGGTGGTCCCTGAGTGGCAAATAAAACTTTGTATGCTGTGCCACTGGCTTTTGTGCTGTAACAGTTTGTGAGGCAGAGCATCATGTTGTTATAAATAATTCTTGTCTCTCTAAACTCCTCCTAGATCCATACAGACTAAAAGTTGTGTCTTATGTCATCCAAGAGGTAAAAACTCAACTGAAGGCTGGGGTGTGACCTAGCAGTCAGATTTCACATTACAGGGAACAAATAAACATTAGGGGGGTGGGATTTGGTAACCATTTTTTACTGCAAATTAGGAAGAATTGAACTCACAGAAATTTTTTGTTTTAAATCTGAGAGATTGTTTGGAAATGAGGGCAAAAATACTCTTACTTGTTTCATATTTGCTTTGAGTTGCTCTTAGATTTTGTGTGATTTTCTTTTCCCTGAGATTAAAGTTAGCATACTGAGTGCTAGAGTTATCTCTAATTACTTTAGAAGTATTGAAACACAGATAATTAACTCCTGGGAGGAAAAGGAAACTTAAAAACTTTTGGGTTTGGTTTACTTCTTTGAACATAGATGATTGTCATTTCTGTTAAAGGGGGTCTGTTGAAGATCCTTTTTATTTCCTTTCAGTTAATTTATCAAGAGCTCTTGACAAATTGTAAATAGATATATAAAAATATATTTATAAATATATAAATAGTATATTCCCTGCCTGTGTTTCAGTGTTGGACTTTATAAGGATTCAATACTTGTAGAGTAAAAAAAAGAAGCATAATCTTTGCATAATCCTAATTATTTTAGTCTAATTGGTCTAAACAATTTTACCATTGATACAGGTACTTATCCCAAAAACTGAGCAAAATCAACGAATGTGGCAGGTGAATCAGCTAATAAAATACAACAAGGTTTAGGAGAGAAAGATCAACTGCTCAGGGTTGAGAACCTCTGCTCTAGCAACTGATTCCCAATTCCCACTGCAGCCTGTCATGTAGATGGGGCATGGCAGCACCTCTCCCTTCAGAAAAGGAAAATTCAGAGTTCACATAGCTGCTCTCTTAGGCCTACTACAGGAAAATCCAATCCAAATCAGAGCTCAGGACCCTGAACTACACTGCTGCACCACACACACAGACAGAAGAGTTCTGTGCATTACCAACTGCTGTATATTCTCCTCCTGAATCATAATTAGAGATTCTCCCCACTGGTGCTGCTCAGTAATTCTGTGATGAATCTGATTCACCGTGCAAACACAGCATTTGCCAGACCTCAGGGTGTTGTGTCTAAGAGGGAAGCACCATTTCACATCCATTTCTTTTATCCAAAGGCCACTACAACGCCTCATTTCCCGTAGGCTCCTGCCTAACAATGCCCGTGGAAGGAGGCATTTTGCAAAAGGCCAGGCTGGGCACTTCCTCTGCCCAGCTCCCAGGGCACTCCAGGGAGCCCAGGCTCCCAACCAGAGGCTGCAGGCGCTCGAGTCCTTTTCTGGACTCGAGTTGCTCGAGAAAATATTCCATTACTTCCCAAGCGAAATCAAATGAACGAACACGACTCACAGTCGCTTTTCTCCAGCCTCTCTGCCCACCACAGAGACTCCTGAGCTGGCAGAGGCCACTGTCATTGCACTGAGGTCAATGGAATGATGCCCATTTATATCAGCCGATGATTTAAACCTCTAGACTTCCTCTCTGGCACACATTTATTTTCCACCAAGCCTGGATGTAAAGCAGAGCCTAGAACCGAGGTGAAAACACTCACAGCTGGTTTAAACTCACACTTCCTCCCTTGCAGCTGCATCACAACAGCAGGAATTTTGCAGAAATCACTTCAGTGTAGCCATGTGTCCCATGGGAAGGAGGAAATCCCAACATGTCCATGGTAAATAGATACCAGCACACAGCCACAGCACAGCTGGCATCAAGGTGAGGTTCTGAATAACCCCCAGCTTTTCCAGCTTTACTTTTGTGCACAGGTAAGCACTAGAACAGCTACATGGAAGATTCAGGGTGCAGAAATGGGAACAGACTGTGTGAGGGGCCCTTCCTTGCAGAGAAGTTGCTTTAAGGGAGACTCACAAGCACGGTTGGCTGAGGTAGCTGTGTACTGCTGGAGCACGTTTGGGGAGGGATTCCAGCTTGACTTCTGCAATGATTGTCTTATGCCCTCAAGCATGAGATTTTATTACCCTTATCTTGGCAAGCATGACATTACTTACTGGCCACAGCCTGACTGCAGAGAGGGAGGACTGGCTTGCTACCATTCCCCACTGGGTGGCTGCTAAGCAACTGTCCCAAAAGTTGGAGGGAAAGGAGAGAATGTCGATGAGATCATTCCTCAGCCCATCTACTTCCAGCTAAAGCCTGAGGAGCACAGTCTGAAAGGAAATAATGACCCAGGGGACCCAAGTGATCAGGCATCCCCTGCATTTGGAAATCAAGAGTCACCTGGCTGGTAAACAACAGAGAGAGATGTTCCCAACAAAAAGGAGCCATGCAAGGACAGTTCTGACCTCCCATTTCTGGGAGGCTGAAGCCTTTAACAAACTGGAAAGTGCATCCTAGCCTGCTGCTTAATTAATGCTGCTTCAGACATGTTTTGCACGTGGAGCAATAGTGACATAAAGTGGCCTGATGGGTAAAAGGTAGAAGCATTTCCAAGAGACCAGGCAGTGTCATAAAATCACAGAATGGTTTGGGTTGGAAGGGGATGTCGAAGATCACCTTGTTCCAAGAGCCCTGCCATGGGCAGGGACACTTCCCACCAGACCAGGCTGCTCCAAGGCACATCCAGCCTGGCCTTGAACACCTCCAGGGATGGGGCAGCCACACCTTCTCTGGTTCCAGTGCCTCCCCACCCTCACAGGGAAGATTTTTTTTCCTAATATGCAATTTAAACCTATTCTCTTGACTCCATTCCCTCTTGTCCTGCCACTCCAGGCCCTTGTAAATAGCCTTGCCACTAGTGAAGGAAAACATAAAGGATCATTCAACCGTCTGGTCTTCCTGCCAGGACCATCCAATCACTTGAAATTGTCTGCAAATATTGATCAATAGCTCAGTGTCAGATGGCACAATGAAATGTCAGCACAGACAAACCAATTTTTCACCAGAGTCCTTTGCTGCCTATTGTATTTCCATATGCTTATTGTTTGTGGGGGTTTTATTCCAGTTCTTACAGGAGTAGATGTGTCCCCAGGCACCACACAGTGACAGAAATTAGGGTTTCTTCAGGATCATTTGACACACATTTTTTTTGTTAACATCATAAACATTAGATGTAATTACAGGGAAAGACATGTACATTATAAAATATAAATTAAGGTTTGTTTTATAGATTAAAAGCAAATCAATATTTAGCAACAACATTCTTGAATATATTTTCTATAATTACAATATGACACTGATTAGTAATTCAGGCTGGAATTATAGGTCTTGGATTTATTATCCAGTAAACTGACAGGGAAATGCCTGCCCTATGAAACCACAGTTCTCTGGGTGAAAAAATAAAAGATCACAGCTGGGCCCTTGATGGCTTCAGGAGCATCACTTGTGTGTTAACAGCATCACCAGAGCTCCCTGGTGATACTGTCAGTGGTCAGAACTATATAAGAGTTGGAAATTTCAAAGATTTGGAGATGATGATTTTAGGAAAAATAAAATATTTTAATATGCTTTGCTTCTCACTGCTAAACTTGGTTTAGTACTTTAAAAATTTGTACTACATTATATATTTAGGTTTTGGTAGCACACAGTACAACTGTGAGCTTACAGAAAAGGCAGCAAATCTTATTTAATCAAGTAATCAGAAATTAATTTTAGATAATCACAAGTATGCAAGCTATAGATGCACATTAAACTGCTCCCTGTTTGTATCTGGCTACCTCTAGGTTTAGAAAATGAAGAAAAATATCAGAAATAGAAATCAACAATTAATAAACTTAAAATTGCAACTATCAGAAGAGGAATGTAAAGAGAGAATCACGGAGAGAAGCTGCTTTACAAAGAGTTTCAAGGGGTTTTCTTCTCCTGAAATTTTAAATTTCTGAAATGGTAGTAGATAAAACAGAACACAGAAAAATAAACCACACTTTTTAGAATTTTTTTTCCTAATTTCCTTTTTTTTTTTTCCTGGAGAAGAAAGGCTCTGTTTCTTTGCTACACAAAGACTCTTTCATTGCTTGGATCCTGAAGTGTTAAGCTAGTTGGTTACTCTGCTACCTATTCACACTGTCAAGAATGCCCTAAAATAAATCCAGTGTAAACAGGCTCCATAGAACCTCAAGGTTGGACTTGCTATGTGTGTAGGACAGAGCCAGAGCCTTGAGGTGGATCTGCCTCCACCTTCTCTTCTGAGCAGCTCTCCAAGACTCAAAAAGTCAAGTTTGACTTCATCTAATGGAAAAATGATTATGTCACAGCAAAAGGGAAAAATCCACAAGGCACCACATCTCACTAACCCAAACCCTATCCATTCTTTCCTGTTTCCTCAGCAGAACATCCAAAAGACCTTGTTCTACATTGCAACAAGCCTAACTCCAAAGGGTTTGGACAGCAGAAATAATGACACAGGTTTAAGAAGGTAAAAAATCCTTCCTGCTCTTTGATTAACTGGGCTTCTTGATGGAGTTAAGTGCAAACAGCTGCCCAGACTTCAACTGAAAAGCCTAAATCTAAACACTCCGTGTTTACATAACCCAAACTTCTAATCAGGCAGCTGGATAATCCACCTATTTAAAGTATCCCTAAGAGTTTCAGGGAAATGTGATTTTCTTACAGCTAAGCCAATCAACAACCACTTTAAAAAACTCCAGCTACCAAGTTACTACTTTGGAACAGAAGTCTCAGCGGGATGGGGTCACGACCCCACAGTGAATCACAAAGCAATTTTGGTGGGATCCTTCCCCCTTTCTTTTTCTTTTTTCTTTCACTATTTTTCCTTTTTCTTTTTCTTTGAGAAGTACAAATCTGAATCTCTAATTTCCTCTGTATTCAGATGCTCAAGGTAATAAATGAGAGGAGGAGAAAAGCATACAGCAGTGCTTACACACATGCTGGCATCTGCTCACAGGACCTTAATCGAAAATCTTGTGAAATCCACACCACATCTACCCAGAACCATGGAACTTGGGAGAGGCAAAGTACAATCACCACCAACAGAGCCCATCATTTTTCCAGGGAAAAAAGGGAAAGAGGAGTAGGACTTAGGAATGAGAAGTTTTCACAAAAGAAAACTGTACAGATATTTACAGGACCAATTACAGGATTCAATTTTCCTTAAACTGACAGACACTTTAGTAGGGACTCTGAGTTTAGAGCCCCATTTCATCTCACCTCACAGTAGTGTTTTGCCACCATAATTCATTCTAAGGTCAGGCTCTCAGTTTTTTTCTTATGTTTGACTGAAATATTTTCACCTTATTGCAGTTTACTTATCAGATACCACATGGTTTGTGTCTTTCTTTTCCTAACTCAGTAAAGACCCTGTGCTAAATCACATCCAGTCACACCTGTTAGATAAGGAGAGTCTGGATACAAATATTTTCCTTGGCCAATTCAACGAAATTTTAAATGTCCCCAAAAAAGGTGATACTTCTTGGGTTATGCAGAGAAACATGGGGTTGGCATCCTGATCTACAGGATGGTCCTGGGGTTTTCTTGATACTTCTGCACATCCACATCCCCACCTGTGAAAGGTAGGTGGTGTTGGTGTTTTTACAGCCAAGACCGTAAATAAAGTTGTATTTTAAAGTTGTATTTTAAAACTAGTGAAATACATTGAAAACAAGTAAAACATGTAACTTTTTCCAAGCAGGAAGGGATCCTTTTAGAACATATGGTAATAAAATAAAAGGACATGCTTTTACACTGATAAAATCTGGCCACAGAGGAAATAAACTTTATTCAGCATTTCTTCATTTTGCCAAGACCCCAAGTAGAGCAACAGATGCAGCACTGGAGATCCAACACTGCAGAAACAACACTACATAACCCCCTTTCAGATTATATGCTAAACATTTTAATTCCTAGCCAAAGAGGTTGAAAAGTTCAGGATTTGATACCAAAATTGTGTCCTTTACTTTCCTCATGAGAAGCCAGATGTCCTACTTGCTCTGTTCTTAACTCTGCCTGGTTCCTATGGGGAGTAGATGGCAAATCAGCTTCCCCCAGCTGAACTGCAGGCCCTGCTCCTACCTGCATCCCCAGAAATGTCCTATATCTTCTTTAGGAGTCTGTAGCTCCTTTCATCTTTCCAGCTTCTTTTCCACTCCTGTGGCTGATCAACACAGAAAGCAGAAAGTCTGGAAAAAAAGAGCAGCAGAATCCAGCAGTAACCCCTCAAGAGATGAAGAGGCAAGTGATAGGAAATTGGAAGATTATTTATAAAACACCAAAATAACTTCAGTTTCCTCCAGTTCTAATCCTCTTTTTCATCTTAAAGATGAGACCACCTCTATTTGGGTTTTTTGAGATGTGTTTGAGTTTAAGGTTCCTTTTAATTAATTTTAAAATGTGGGAGGGGAATGGTTGGAGAGCTCTGAGCTGCAGAAACAGAGGCAGTTTATATTCTCCTTTGTGTGGACAGCCAAAATAATAGGAGTGTTATAAATCAAATAGCTGTGTCATAAAAAATGGATACATCTGCAGTATTTGCTGTTGAACAATCAGCCAAGCCCAAGCATTACCTCATAATCTTGAGAATTAAAATAAAATGCAACAAGTTTCAAGTGAAATATCCTTTCTACACACACATATTTATACAGTCTCCATTTTCTGTATCTTGTTGATAAAAAGATGCAAATAACTTTTTCAGCAACAAATCTATCCCATCAGACTCCTGTAGCCCCACACTGAGATTGCAAGACACTCTTGGAAGTCAAAATCCTTTTTCAGTGTCTTGACACAGTTGGACTCATTGACAAGCTGACCTGACCAGTCAGTGAGAACTTGTATGTGAGAATCTGACTCAGAAAGGCCATTCAAAATGGATTTTAGCTGTGCCAGCCTTGGACAACACAAGTCCAAGTCACTTTTCCCTTGACTGGTGACCTTGTTACAAAAAAAGACTGGAATATCTGGTGCAATATTGGTGTGATATCTGACCCACACACAGGCTTGGTCTAGACTGCAGATTGAGCTACCAGTGTGAGAAGTCACAGCAAAGGCTCTGTCTGCAGCAAACCAGGGGCAGAATATCTGGGTGTTTTAAGACAGAAGATTTCCAGCTCAGCCCTGTGAGCTCACACACAGTCCTGCTGTGTGCTCACAGCTGCCTCAGCCCCAGCTAAATCCAGTTGTTCTTCCACAGCCACAAATCCTATTTAAGTTGCCTGCGTGTCCTGCATTCACACCAGCATGCAAAGAGCCCCCAGGCAGGGCCAGGGTGCAGAAGCAGATCCTATCTGCTCACTGACTCTCTGTGGCACCATCCACAGAGGAAATGCAAATGCCTTCATTCCATAGGGGTTTCTAAGAGAATTTATTTGAAGCCTGAAAGTGATAAAGGGTAGTTATTCTGCAGAGTTTGTGATTTTCCATAGTAAACAAGTACATATTCAACATCTGCTTATCTTGTTCAAAAATGAGCTTTTGAAAAATAAAAACAGGAGGGATCACAATTAAACATTCAAAATTCAGAGTTTTTTTAACAAGATGTGCTTATAGAAATCAGAAGGCCATTTTTAAAATGACAATAACACAATTTTATAGAATTGCAAGCATCTGTACTAAATGTTTGCCTGAGCTTCTGTGTAGCTGAAAATGGTTACAAAGAATAACCTCACAAACACAGAATCACACTGCCAAGATTAGGCACATCTTGCTCATAGTTTTAGTGGGTGTCCCATACTACTTCTGGGATCCACATACTGTACTCTGACCCAGGCCCTCTAAAAACAATTAAGTGTGTCGAGCCACAGCTACTGAAAAAAAAAAACAAACAACCAACAACTAAAACAAAAAACCTAAGAATTTTTAGACTAATCAAAAATACCAGCAAAATATTTCACTCGCACACATCCACGATGGAGTATCCCAAGCAAATGGTAACAATAGGAAATAAAAATAAAACTAGAAGCTATTTGATGTGCATAAAACAGGTTTTCACAAAAGAGGAGAAAATAGGTTTCTCACAGGGATTCCAAGTTAAGCTATCTACTACCCCAGAAGAGAACTAGCTACTGTCTGTCATCAGTGCCCTACTAACAGTTTATTAGTCTGCTGACATCTCCATCTAGAAAATACTGGTAAATCGTCTCAGGCTGAGAGGCAACAGCCAGTGAGAAGGACTTGCTGTGATGTGGTGGTGGCAAGCAGGATTTTTTAGACATCTCCACTTACTCTGTGATAAAATGCTTCCAAGATGGTGTCACCTCCCTCCCAGACAGCCCTGCTTTCCTTAGCGCCTGATATGGCATCAGTGACTTCTGTGAATCAGAGCTAATCTCAGGATATGTCACATCTGTAGCAGGAGGAACAGCTGAGCAACACTTGTACAGGCATAATTGAGCCTCAAGATTGCAGAGCAGTGTGTGATTAATTGGCTGAAGGATTCCTGATAAAGGGAAAGAGGATAATGACCTGCCTGGGTCAATGGGAGGTGCTCTGCTTATCTGGAAGCATAACAGGCATTAAGAGAAATGCTCCTGATCAAGGTCACAGGGAACGGTGACAGATTCTGTGTGAGTGTGAATTTGAGGCATTTCAAAATCACATTCCACAGATGTGCACAGGGGAAGTGTGCTTAGGAAGAGTATTTTAATGCCTTTTATGGTTCTGATTCCACGATCATTATTCCCAAAAGTATTGCCAGGAGCCTACTCTTGAAAAGATTCACTGAAGAGCTTTGCAAGTTCTTCCATGACAGCCTGGAAAAGGTAAGACTAAACTAAAAGGATTCTCACTTGATTTTTCATGTGGATATTCCAGCTTGTTCCAAGGTCCTCTGCAACAACTTCTCTGGGCAACACCAGTGGTGGCACCCACATGACTCTTGGTTTAGGAACTACTTTGGCTTTCTAGGCCTGCTCAGTTAAGCTGAAAAGAGCAGGTATCACTTCTAATCCCCACTCCTGGCTTCCCAGCAGCCACAACAACCTCCTTGGTGCACTCTGAGGGAAGGGAAGGCTTGGACATTTCTAAGGATGGACTTGTAGAACAAGTGCTGACTGTAGGTCCCTCACAGTCTTGTGCTTCAGCCCACCAGGATGTTTTATGCAGAACAATTACCTCTTGTCCAGCAAGTTTGCAGCAAAAAGCTGCTTTAAATATCAGCTGAGTAAGTTCAGGTAACAAAACAATGCCAAACACTCATTTAAAATAATAAAGTCTGTATGAAACAAAAGACATCTTTTTATGACCAGCAGCAGCCTGCTCTGCCATGCAGAGGACTCCGTGTCTTATGGACTCTGCATCTTCTGGGATACATCACTGTCAACAACCATAAGCAAATCTGGCTGTTCAGATGGAACTACAGGGGGTTCACACTCAGCTGATCTAGCAGCCCTCCTCAACATTTGTTTCCTCAAACAGCTCTCCGTCTTTCCTGGGTTGATAAGAATTTCACCTCCAGCAAACAGTTTTCTTGTCCTAAACTCTAAATATCCATGAAGGACATTCTACGGGAGCTGAGCGCTTTACACTCCATGACTGCACTCCAGCTGCCTCTGGTCTAATGATGTTTTTTTCATCTGCCACACAGATTTTCATACACTGAGGTTACTGCTCAATTACATGTTGCTTGTGGAAAATTGAGAGGATGGCAGTTTATTGGAAATAACTGTGAGGCAGAGTCTTACAGGGAGGGAAGTCACTCTTTGAAGCTTCGGTCGGCACTGGTTTATATAGGCCACACAAGAGAAGGTGTGGTGGGTCACCAGCTGACAGATGCTCAGAAGAAATCAAAAGTCATACTGGTTTTGGCACAGATACAAATGGGCAAAGCATCAACTAGAACAGGATTTTAGCCTTAATGGAAAGTTTTCTACTTCAAACAACCACAACAAGTAGGAAAAAGATCTTAAAAGTTATTCAGGACCAAAATAGTCAGACCACGAACAGCAACAATGTTGAGTTTGCGACCTACAGCGTTTTCACACCTTTTCTATGCCCTCTCTGGGCAAAAGTGCCCATTCCAGTGAGTGAATTGTACACTGCTAATGGTATGAGCCAGGCAGATGGGAGTTCCCAGTTCCAGACAGTTATCCCATCCCTTTCCAGGCCCATCTGCAGCACGCATCTCCTGAGCCAACTGGAAATGCCCAAGTTGCCTTGAGCAATCCACAGCCTCATCCCAAGAAAAAAAGCAGAATTCAAAGTGGGCAGCCCTTGAACAACGGCACAAGCACTGCCCATCTCCAGAGAGAAAGGATTTGGCTACTTCCCGTTTCAAAGAAGATTTATGGCTGATCATCATACAATAAGTGCTGGGTAAGGGTTATTAATCTTTCCAAACCCACTTCACATTAGTGACTAATTCAAACTTATTTGGTGCATAAATCACATGGTACCAAAGCATTATGTTTTCCCTCCTCTTTGGCTGTAATTCTGAATCCTTGAGGGTGTTCTTTTACAAACCCCTAAGCTATTTATGTGACTCCAAATGTGCTGAGCTGAACTCTAATTTATAATCTCGCTTCTTGCTCATGCAGCACTTTCCCTCTCCCCAGCACCTGGCTTTCAAGTGTCCCACTTTGTAGTGCCCAGCCCTCTGAGGAGTTCTCAATAACACAGCTCAAATCCAGCTCTAAAAGCAGCTCCCCTTAGTGCTACAGACACCCCAGAGCCCCCACATCCTACTGAACACAGAGATGAGATTAACTAAGGGAGTCTGCACAGTGGGACACGTACAGAAAAACTCAGCAATATTTCTGAGCTTCGTCCTCATGCAAAGAGTTCGGTTGTATTAAAAATGCAGTTATAGAGGGCATTTTTCTTCATGCTCTGGAGAGTGAAGTGTCCTCTGACATATAATGTAGTGAAATGGAATTCTCCTCCTTCCCCCTTAGACATGGCTGCTCCCTTTTACACTGGAACAATCCCACAAGGAGAATGCTGCTCCCTGCATGTGTAGAACAGAGGTTTCATGTTCTTTCCCATGAAGCCATGCAGATTGCTATTTTCCTTCAGATCAACCTATGCCTAAACTCTGCTGCCACGAGTTGTTCTTCCAGCAGCAGCCAACTGCCACACTCACAAACTCATAAAACACACCATTTGGCTCCCTGTTAGGAGGCTGGCATTTATCATAAATACACAAGCTCTTCAGCTTCCTCTAGATCAGTGCTTGGGGGTTTTGCCTCTGAGAGTACTGTTACAACTCACCATTCTGATTTACACATAGGCTACAGTCATTGGTTAATTCAGCCTACAACGGAATCCTAATTCAAGGATTTTATATCACAGAAAATTATTCCACAGGCTCTGTCTCCTATTAAAAAATCCGTACACTTGATTTTCTTTTATGGTATTTGTTATGCCTTTGGTTTTATCTGAGCTTTGCTATTAGACCAAAAGGACATAAATATAAAAAATTTTCACTGTACACTACAATCTTTCCAAGTTGTCCTAGACAAATCTAAGTGAGTTGAATTACATCCACAAAAGCAACTCCTGGGTGTATCATAGAGGAAAAAAAACAGAATTACAGCTATTTCCAGCAATTTCCATCCAGGCAATGTCATCTACAGTTCTCATTTTTCTATACTAAAAAGACAAAGCCTGCACAGAGTTTGAGAACTGGGAAGCCACCTGTACTGGGACAAGGGACATGTTGGTCTTCTGAACACTTAGAATGAGGAGTATTCAGGAGATGTCTGGCTTTAGAGGCTCACTCTTATCTGTGGATAAGTATCTCCCAAAGCAAATCAATGCAGTCATTCCTACTTCAATTGTCCAAGGCCATCTAGCATAAAATGAATGTTAATCCTCTGAAAGATCACTTGCTCTCACACAAGACATGCTCTCTACCCTAAAGACAGTAACGTTCTCTTCAGAAAGATGTAAATTTGGGATTCACAGTACGAATCTAAAACTAAGTTTCTAAGATACACGAAAATAAAATAAGAGCAATTATAAATATAAATTAAATAAGTTGCAACTTATCTGGCCTGGCTTTTAAGGCATGTGCCTTGAGATTTGCAGTGCAGAAATAACATTGCTCTGACATCACAAGTATGCACTTCTGTGCATTGAGAAAATCCTGCTGTTTATTTGGAACTTTTGAAGTCTAGTATCAATATAGCTTCTTAGTCCCCAGAGTGTCCTCAAGGTCTGAGAAGTGTATTTTTAACTTCCATGCTTACTGACATTCCATTCAGGCTGTTTGGCTGTTCCCCCCATCGGGGCTCCATCAGCCATCGCTCTGATTTCGGCACCACGGCGCTTATTTGCTTTACCCTTTCCTGAAGGCCTGTGCGAAGAGGTGTGGCCTGCCCTGGCAATGAATTCCCCCTCCCAAGAACGGTGTTAATGTGGGAGCCGAAGCTCTTTGAGGGCGTGTTTCTATCAGCGCAATCAGCACAAAGCAAGGAAATGCTCAGTTAAGGCAGCGCTGCTGCCCGGGGTGGTTGTACCCACCGTGTTTTACATCCCTCGCTGCCCGCTCTCCGTAACACCCCAGGCTGCCCTGATCCCCTTCCCCCTCACCTCCAGGACTCAGCCACGCTCAGGGCTCATCGTGAAGCACACCCACCACCATGGAGGCACAGGAAGTGGCACAAGGGGAAAAGCCCATGCGGGGACAGCATGAAGCAGTAGCTCAGTGTCAGCTGAACGCTGGTATCCCCACCCTGCATCCCCCTCGGAGGCGTGATCCCGCAGAGCCCCGAGTGCACAAAGGCTGTTTGATTCCACTCGAAACAATTTCAGCTGTGCTCAAACAACAGACTCACTTAAAAGCTTCGAGAATTCATTTTTAAAAAAACCCTTTGCATCTGTGACATTTTTGCTGTATTTTTCAAATCATGTTACCAAAAAAGGAAACAAAAAATTAATCAAGGAGTTTGTTGGTTGGAAAAGCCAGTAATTTTTAGCCTGAATTCCGAATATTTTAGAAAGCTTGTTATAAAACAGGGTGATGCAGGAAGAGGACATAAGGCTCTTCATTCCTGATTTATACTGATGTTGGATTTCCAGGGTGCCATTAGGGAAGTAAGTGCAGGTTGCACATGTCTAAGAAAATGTCACCACTTGTTTTAATAAGGCAAAGAAGATTCAGGGCTTGCAAGGCCTGGAATTTTATGCAACCATCAGAACCAGAAATGCAGGCAGGAAACAGCAGTCCTGGAGATGGCACTGCTCAAGTATGGAAAAGTACCAGACACAAGTAGGACCTGGTCTTGGGAGGGGTGGCTAAACAAGGACAGACATGGTTTGGAGTTCAGCACTGTCCAAGTCACTGCTCATTGTCCTTACAGAGCAAAATGGAAAGGAGAAAAGCAAGTTGGACACACCAACCTAGTTGGCAGGAGCACAGGAATTCTGTTTTTTTAGCTGCCATAAAGACCTACTGAAACAAGAGCTTCCCAAATCTCTGCAGGTATGTCTGTGACTTTTCCATCATCAGTAGCCTGCTGCTTAGGGAAGCAGAGCATTAGGCTTTCTTTAAAGGAGCCTTAAAAGCCCCTCTGTTCACTTTCAACTATTCATCACAGTCATTTGAAGTTCTCTTTTGCACCCCTCCTTCTTCTTACTCACATCTGGTGCTGCATGTACTATGCTGCAACCATAAATAATGAAGGAATGATATGGAGATACTGGATGCTCTGTTCCAATGTCCTCATGGCCAACCTTCCAATAAAGTCCTTACATTTTCACTACAATAAACACATAAGAGAAGGGGTGGAGGGACAATGTTCCCCATTCTAGAATGTAGCTTTTAAATAGCACTTTATTAGCAGGGTCAGCAAACATATAGGCTGAAAAATAAATTGCATATTTGAAGAAGAGGATTTTCTCCCTCAGTGAGTACATTTGCATTGAAAACTCAGATAGAATAGACAAGATTTAGCAAAAGCATTTCAGGAAGGGCTGATCTCTGTCAATAGCTGGGTCTCCTGGCAAAATCTGGCATTTGCATCTCCTACATGCCAGAGACTGAAGTGGGAGAAGGCTGCTTTTAATTGTCTTTGCTGCAGATGTATGATATGACAGAATGTTGTCCCAACACACAACTTGTTAGGTTACATGGATCATGTCAGATCTCTGCACTTGGTGAGCATTTCTATAGCCCTGTGACATTCTCTCTCTGTGCAAGCAGATCCTATTCCATGACTGATTGCACTGACAATGGAAATGGAGGGAAAACTGCAACCAGATTTGTAATTTTTCCAAGTAACAATTGAAATTTCCCTGTCAGCACTAGGCCTCTGAATTTCCACGTCCATCTTCATCAGCAGCTCCTTGCTGCTGGTGTACAAGTTTCTCTGGAGAAGCCTTTTTAAGTGGAGACTTGAAGAAATGGGGTTTGGTCAGTGATCATTAAATGGTTCTTTAAATGCAGGAAAATGGATTATGGCACTTCCAGGCTAGGCAAACTGTGCAAAGTATGAGCACTTCAAATGCTAGAACAGAGCTGTGAAAACTATGCTGACTTCCTTTCAAAACTCTCATTCCTACACACTTACAGTGAAAAAGTCTCCAGAGAATAATACATTAGGGTCTACCTTCTCTGTAAAAGATATTTTTGGTTTATCACTATAATTCATTTATTCTGGGTGTTTTCTGAAGATGTCTTTGAGTTCCATTGTCTTCAGGAAAACTACCACTGTGGTATTTCAATACTTGTGAGAACTGACCACAGGAACAAAGTTCCAGTTCTATGATCCACAACCTCATACAAACCAGGTCTTGCACGCAACTTTAAAGAAATTAATCTCAAGAGCTTTTCATCATCCCTAGGTGAAATAATGGGAAATCTTTAACTGTCTCAGTGAACATTGGACCCTTAACTTTCTTGACTGCTCATCTTAATTTCTCAGCCTTGTTTTAATAAATACTCATTATAAAAAATTAATTGCATCTACATATAGCAAGTTGCCTGCGCACATGGACAGCAAATGGAACACATGAAACTCCAGAAAAAGGCAGAAGCAATGTAAGGGAGTAAGGCATTTGGAGTGACTCCTGGCAGTGAGGCACTCAGGTTAAACTGGGCTGCAGTGAAAGAAATCCCTGCTGAAGGGTTCATTTATTTACACTCCCATTAGAGGAGCCTACAAAGACATACATCAACAGAAACAAACCATTTTAGTACATCCATTGAGCGAACATCCATCAGTGAACACGATCTGTGCCAGCATGTCTTAAGAGTGACAAGATATTATTATTGTAGTGCCAGAGGAGGAGGGGGGCAGGGGGCAGAACAAAAGGGAGTGCTGATCCTTGCCTTAACAATGAGCCCCTATTCTCTTGCACTGCACCTGAGCTCTGAGGCTTCAAACCCAACAACCTTTTTCCATTGGCCACTAACAGCTCCTCTGTGGTTTGCCTCACAGCTCCCCTGTTTCCTTCAAAGGAGCCTTCCCCTCATGGCATCTCTGACTACTGTATCACCTCTGCTAAACAAATGACATCACCTTGCTCATCAGCCACACACAGCCTTGCTCCTTCCCACTGTTTGCACTCACTGTTTATTTTTTTAAGCACCTAACCCTCTATTAATCCTCCAGACAGCACAACAGATCATTTGCCAGAGACAGCGATCAGAGCTGTGAGCACTGAGGCTTCCTGGGAAACACCTGTTTCCCTCAAATAACCTGAAGGAAAAAATTCAGCAAGCAGGACAAACTGCTGGTGGAAATGGAGAGAAATTGAGAGAAATGGGAGCAAGGACCTGGTGTGATGAGAGCTACCAAACTCAAGATGGTGGACGTCTTGCCTTCTTCAGTCACCAGTGCAGAAATACACTCAGCATCTACAATACCAAACTCATGTGCCTTTGATACTTGGCTGCTCCCGATCAGCTGTGCCTCCCCTCTTCAAATCTTAGGAGTGCAGAAATGTGTAAACTACTTACTGGAAATAATTTTTGCAGTTATTTCCTTTATTACTTTTTTCCTTTGCCCAAAATTTATATTTAAAGAGACCAACAGCATCTTAAAATTGGAAATATTTCAACCTGGTCCATTTCTGAAACATCATCAGTACCAAAACTCATCCTTACTGTTGCTCCAGGTTTTGCAGGTTTTTGTTCCAACAGCCCCCAACATCTGTTCCAATTTTGAAAAATGAGCATTTTAAGAGAGTATGAACAAGGATTTGAACTTTCATAATTATTTTGGTCAGTCATATAAAGGTAACAGGCAGCCTTTGGACACACAAACTCATATAGAAAGGGTCAGTAACTGGATGGCTGTTGGATTTGCTCCTTTGAAAACAAAGATAAGTGGCAATATACAAACAATACCGAGTGGCATAGCATGGCTGAGTCATTCTCTGTTTTATGAAATGAGAGAAAATTAGGTACCAAACAGGTTGTATAAGCACCACAGGCAATAACTAAAGCTGGAAGAAGGCCAGGCTACATTAATAGCTGCCATTTGATCTCCTTGAGGATCCCTGAACACCCAATGCCTGATGAAGTCAGTGGAAAGGCTCCTGCCCATCCCAAGAGGTGCTGTATTGAACCCAACACAGCTGGCAAACAATAACACACAGAACAAGGAGCAGAGCTGGTGCTACAGCTCTCAGTTCAGCACCACACTGGAAAGCAGGCTGTGCAGATATTCCCCAGAACCACAGTCCAAGGCTGATCAGCATTTCCTCTTTCCAGGGGAATCTGTCCTCTTGAGTACTTTTAAGTCTCAGACATTAACGGGATTATTCAAGGAATAATGCACCACAGAACCTGAATATTTATGGTAAATCCACCACAGTGATCTCTAATGTACTGTGATCCAAGAATTCTGAATGAAACAACAGGCACTCCAAGAGAGATTTTCAACTGATACAAATCAGCTGTTCCCCCTTTCAAAGCTATGGAACTGCAGCAATTTGCAACTAACAAAACCACAGCTTACCATTTTCAAAATTAAAATAATTTTTGCAGTATTTACAGCTAAATGCAGACCCTTGCTTTTATTTTCTTATTGTAAAATAATAAGTCATTTTTGAACCACAAAGTGCAGGGGTTTTTAACTTATCACCAAAATTAGGCATTGCAAGACACTATTTAGATTCCCACTGGTTTCTTGTAAGTTGCACTGCTTATACATTAGCAACTTCTTTAAGAAGGCCCCAGAGGAAATGAAGAATGTATTAGGTAAGAAAGTGTATACACAGGAATAATATAAAACACACGTTTTCTTCTTTTCTAAACCCTTTTGGAAATGATGCTGTTAACACCACATAGAAACAAATGCATATAGGTGTGTGTGTAATATATATGTAGATACACAATTTCATCTATCCACATGTATTGTTCTAGTAACAGTCACCCTTTCATGGGGCTCATCAGTCGCAGGTTTTACTCACCTGATGGGCAGTTTGCCATCGGGCTGTCCCATCTGTCAGCACACCTTATCTGCCTTTCTTCAGATCCATACTTATAAGTGAGGGAAGGTTGGATATCTGTCTCCTCCTAAGCACAATAAAATTAAAGCTGTAATTAGCAGCCTGCCCTGGACACCAGGTTACATTCCACGCCACATGGACCTGGGCAGGAGCGGCAGGTCCCTTGGGACAATATAAGAGCCCAAATGAGAAAGTTAGCCCTGATGTGTGCAAACAAATGACAGCTGAGTTTGCCCTTCCTTCAGGAAGCTGAATTATAGACAGGAGCTCCTGCTTGGATGGCACTGAGATTCCCACAAGACACTCTGGGTGGAAAAAATTAGGTTTCAGGAAAAAGAACTCATAGTGAGTATCTGACTATTGATGCCTGTTTAAGTAAAAATTATCAATAGAAATATACCAAACAAAACATCATTACCTTTTTGAAAGAGAGGAGTTCAATAATTTGCAAAAAAATGCAGGAATTCCTTTAAAATCCTTCATATACTGTTAGTACAGTGCTGCAATCAGGTGCGCTCTGGGGTGGGGCTGCTCCCGCCGGCCACAGCCGGCTCCAGCAGCCCCTGCCTCCCCTCACAGCTTCGGAGAGCCTCCTCCTCCCCTCAGAGCTTCGGAGAGCCCCTTCCTCTCCCCACCGCCTCAGGGAGGAGCCCCCCATCTCTCCTCACACTCTTCAGAGGGCTCCCTTCTTTTCTCACAGCCTCAGGGAGCCCCTTCTCCCTCACAGGCCGGGCAGCCCCGTCCTCCCCTCACACCTTCGGAGAGCCCCCTCCTCCCCTCACGGCCTCAGGGAGCCCCTTCTCCCTCACAGGCCGGGCAGCCCCGTCCTCCCCTCACACCTTCGGAGAGCCCCCTCCTCCCCTCACGGCCTCAGGGAGCCCCTTCTCCCCCACAGCCCGGGCGGCCCCGTCCTCCCCTCAGAGGCCGGGCCGTGCCTTCCTGCCCTCACAGCCTCAGGGGGATCCCCCTCCTCTTCACAACCTGAGAGCCCCCTCCTCTCCTCACGGCCTCAGAGACCCACCTCTCTCCTCACAGCCTCAGGAAGGATCCTCCTCTTCTCCTCACAGCCTCGGAGAGCCCCTTCTCTCCTCACAACCCGAGCAGCCCCTTCCTCTCCTCAGAGCCTCAGGGAGGAACGCCCCATCTCTCCTCACAGCCTCGGAGAACCCCCTCCTCTCCTCACAAGGAGACCGATGCCCAGGCACCCAAAGCCGGGCAGGGAACAGCAGCGCTGCTGTTCCAAAACACTGAGAAACGCCCCCAAAATGGGTCTTGAAGGTTTTCACGCAACAGGGCTGACAAGCCACCGCGTTCCATGTTAGCAGTGACAACCTGCACCTCGCCGCCCACCCTTCCCTCACAGATCCCGGCCAGGTGCTCTGAGGTGACTCCCGACACCCGGCAGCCCAGGACCCACATCATCTTACACTTCTAACAGACATTTGGGTTCATTGATGCCACTCCCCAGCCAAAAGGGATCGTCTTGTCTTAATTAACCAAACTCAAGTGAGCAGCTATGTCAAATGAATTAGCAACACGCACGCAATCCCATCACATGTATTCTTGGAGTATCTGCACCTCGGCTGACGGATTTGTCATTAACACAAATGTACTTTAGCCCTGCTTATAATTGAAACCTCGCTTCTGGCCAGCCACGTGTCTGGGAGAGCCAGGAGAACTACTTTTTCCATGTTCACAAGCATCCCTGCCAGTCCTTGGTGTCACCACCTGATTAGATCTCTGGCAGCGCGGGCTCTGCTTTGGCACAGAGGAGAGCATCGTCTCACCGCGCCTGCCTCGAAACGTGGACTTGAGGTTGAAGGCAGAAGAGGAAGAACAGCAAATGTTCCATGTACCAAACTGACTTTTCTGCAGATCAGCTGGTTTTCCCTTAGTAGAAAGGCACAATTACCTAATTAGATCAACCAGGAACACAAAGTACTTGAAGCTACTGTTCCTTCCAAACCTTGTCTACATATTTGAGCAGCAAATGTGAAATGAAAAGCCAGACATGAGTCCCTGGTTCCATCAATCCCTCCTTGAGCCAACAGAGCTCCTGAGCTACATAGAGTATGTTTGAACATGACATGAGTTCACACCTTGGCCAAACCAGGGCAGATGCCTGGGAAGCAAAAAAAGCACCCCAGTACCCTTTTTAATACTTTTCTCTGAAACAGCTGTAGTGTTTTAATGGAAGCAAAATCAGGTATTCTTCCCTGTGCTCAGCCTCAGAAACTGCCAAAGCATTTCTGCCGATCATTTCCAGGGGAGCCCAGCCTGCAGCAGCCCTCACCGTGGATGATTTCAGCACGCATGGTAAAAGTTTAACAGCATTAGAGGCTGCCACAATGGAAATTGTTGGGCATCACTGGTTTCACTTATAATAATGAAACTTGGTTGAAAGCTAGGAGCAGTTTGATGTAGTAGTTTTTACATAATAAAGACCGTTTTTTGTGAAACCAAATTGTTTTACAGCCGAATGTTTTAACTTTCCAAGTTAATCTTGACTCATATGTTTTATTCTCACCATATCACTGTATTTCATTGTTTCAACTCATACATATGTTACATGAAAACAAATGTTAATACATACCATGTGTGCAGCCTGTTACACCCCAGTGAGCTTACACTGTTACACTTTACGATATGATAATAGAAAACCACTGCTATCAAACGTCATATTTTCAAATTTCAGCATCAAAATGTTTTGACGCTTCCAAAGTAAAACTTCTCAGAATATTCCCTACACAGCAAGTGCCCAACTCACTCCAACCTCATTGAGTGCTTGATCTCCCGATGGGGTATGCAAACTCATTTTGAAACTTCAAATTTTGTTTTAATAGAGAAAGTTCTCTTTCCAACCAATTTTAGCAATAACTAAACAATAACTTTGAGACACCAAAGTGCTTGAATAAATAGGTCAGTGTCTGTGAAAATGGGGTACCTGCTCAATGAGAAAAAATTGGGCTTTCTTCTTCTAACATTCAAAATTCTGAGGTTTTTGTTTATTTTTCTTTAATACTGGACAGCTCTGGCCAGAAAAAAAAAAATAAAAATTTAGCAATGCTGCCATTGGGCAGTTTGCACCTGTATTCCTGTCATTCATGTGGATGTTTTGCAGAGCTTAAGTTATTGAAGCTTTGCAACCTATGCAACTTGTTCCTATATAAAATCAGAGCAATCGTAGCAGTAAACTGGAAAGATTTTAATGTTCTCTTGTTAAACACTAGCAGATCCCTCCCCATATATCTGTGGCCTTCCCCAAGGTTCTCAGCACTGACTCTATCCCAATCTCCATTATTTAAGAAATAAGATTCATAGAACACAAACTGTGACCACAAAACAGACCTGGAGCTTGTTATGAGACATGCAGGGTTCAACTGAAAATCAAATATCCTCAGAGGAATAGCCAGAAACCTGGTTTTGGGAAACATGTCTGGAGGTCATATTGGCATGGAGGGAGACTGCTGGAGCTGGCTGAGAGTGCCTTGGGGCAGAAATTTTCCTGGCTTTATCTTGTCATTCAGTTCCAACGAGTTCTTAGTTCCTTTCTACATCCACTCCTTTAATATTTTACAGGCGTCTCCCTTATGTAAATGTTCTCTGGACATTGTGTGCTGTTTTTTTACAGCAGGTTATTCCATACACAGCTCCATGCAGTGCCTGCTGGTAACATTCACTGCTGCTGCCAACAATTCTTGAACCAAGCCACTATCTGCATATTCTCCTTTGGGCTACTAACAAGGTCCTCCAGTGCTCATTCTTCTGTTACTGCCACCCAGAAGTTCCTTTAGACTTTAAAACAAAATTAATAATCTGGGAGAAAATAAAAGCCATGTGGGACTGTTGTGCTGTTGGCAAGTATCATCCTAAATCCACTGCAGTCAGTGGGACAGATTTTGACATCCTGTAAATGGTCACAACAGTGCCAACGAAACCAAGCTCTTCTCCAGGGTCCAAACTACCAACACTCTACTTCCCTGCTCAATATCTTTTTTTTTTAATCTAATATCAAGAACTTGAGTTCATCAAATCCTCTGGGCTGGCAGCTGTGGTTACTAACATGAGACTGTGGTCACCTTGGAACAAAATCCCAAATGCGTTTGCACACACTTCCCTGGAGGTGCAGCTCCTCTCTCCTGCTTTTTAGCTGGACAAGAATTGTTTATTCTCAGCTGCATCTGCTCCAACAACAGAGACAGAGATCTGCAGGTCTCTTGGACGCCTGTGTCAGATGGTTTCTCCCTTCCAGGCCAATAGCTCAGAGCTCAAACCTCCATTTCCAGCATGACTGCTACATATGCCCTTGTTTGTGTTTAAGGCTTGTCCGTGGGCAGACTGTTGTCCATTCCTGCTGGAGAACGGTTTATATCAGCGACTCCCTATGTATTGGGGTGGCAGATGATGTCTTAACTTGCCATAAGCTGCTGTTTCAGAAGGCTTAATAAACTCAACTGAACAACAGCCTAAGAAAGGAAATAAGACATTTAACAGGCTGGTATTTCTACCCCCTTCTGCTTCCTAAGAAAGACGAAATAAAAACCAAACAAGCAGTGGCCCAAGCTGGAGTGCACACACAGCCCTCCCCATTAACTCAGTGTTTGTCTGTGTTACCTATGAACCAACATGGTTTCAATTTAGCTTCTTATTAATCTCGTGCATTTCTTTCAACTGCTGTTTTAAAAATAGAAACTTCATGTTGAACGTTTTAATAGCATTACTTTTCAAAGGCAACAAGCTGCTGTACTGATTTTTTTTTCCAAAAACTTTATTGCCAGATGTAAGTATGTGTGATTATTGATATTCTTTGTTTTCCCACAGGTTTCTCTTTTCCTTATTAAACAATATATCTGTAGTTAAGCAGCTCCATGAAAGTCTAGTGAGATCCACGAGAAATCACTTGTCACTAGCACACAGATCCATCTCATCTAACTTCAGGCACTTTGCTAAACTGCTTAAACTAGGAGTTTCCCTATCCTGAACTCCCTTTGCATTCAGTAGAAATGACTGAAGACGTTTAGGTACTTACATCCCATCTAAATTTCTGAATTGCTTTTGGGAAGCAACCATTTTTTCTTCACTGATTACTGAAGGCTCCTAGGCCCCCAGAGGAATTAGGTCTCCAACATGAACAATTAACTAACAATCTAATGCAAACTGGGATGAATCTAGACTCGGGCTCCTCAGCAGGACCAGCAAACAGGCAGAAAACCTGCCAGGAGCACATTTTTGTTTGAGTCCATGTATATAATTTTAAATAAAGCTAATGGCTGTTCTGCAGTTGCAGTTGACAGCCTTGTCTAAGGGACTGTTTCAATGGTCTTTTGGTGAGAAAAAAAGCCAAATACAGTCAACAGAAATACAACTCAGGTTTTGGTGGGTTTTGGTGCACATCAGGTTTGTGTGCAGCTCTGCTCAGCCTTCTCCCTCCCTCACAGAGGAAACCTCAGGAAACCATGCCACAGAAGGCACTGGTCTCATAAAAAACAGGATTGACTTCCTCAAGGATAGAGACAAGGCTGCTAAGTAAAATTGGTATTAGCTCAGGTGGGGGAATATGGGAATGTAGAAACAGCAGCAAATTCTCACCCAACATTTTTGCAGTCTGGGGCAATGGCAGAGGGTAGTGCTGACCTGGGCAACTAAAGGAAATCTTCATTTACAGCTGTTGGCTAACTGGGTGATCAGCGATCACACTGATCATAACATTTTACTAGCAGTTGAAGAGATTCCTTCCCACTCACATCTGATAGTTCCCATCTCTTCAAAGAGGCTGCAGCCACAGAAACAGTGGATTCACCATCCAGCACAGCTTCTTCCACCACCAGTAGCTCTGCTCCAAGGTTCTGGCCTTTCCCCCATCACCTCCAATCACTCATTCCCACCACCCTGCCAGGCATTTCCATTCCTTCCCTTGTGCTAAATGCCAAATCAGCTGTTTATGTAGCTGTGCTCTGAGGGAGCAGAAATTTCCAGTGGGGAGATGGGAGCAATAACTTTGGTTTCCATCAGTGTTTTCAAAGAGTTGCCAGGGGTCCTTACAAGGTAAAACAAACAACCCTAATCTCCAGCCCCATTCCCTAACACACAGCTGGGACAGGTAAAGGGAGCATGTTCTTTCTAGTGTATAGGAAAAATGCACCTAATGAGACTGATCCAAAGCCTGCTGGAAATCAGTAAGTGGACTCCCACTGACTCCAGTGAGCCTTGGATCTGCTCTACAAAGCCAGCCAGCTGCAAAAGTCAAAGGAAAATATGGTCCAAAGGAATGGTGGTCCTGTGGCTGAGGTACTGGTGTGGTTTCTAGAGACTTGGATTCAGTCTTCAGCTCTACCATCCCTGACCCTGTGCAAATCATTTCAGGTCTCCACACCTCAGCTTCCCTTTTGTAGAATGAGGTATGCATCCTAACGAGCTCACGTGTGGAGAAATTTAGGGTGTCTGAAACAGGAGACAAACACGTGGGATGCCAGCACCATGTCAGCAGGTGGAACCCTTCCTCTGCCCCTCTGCGGGCCTGGTAAGGTCTGTTACCCCCACAACAGGGTACAAAGTGACCCACCAGTATCCTCACATACTCCCAGCTCTCTGAGGGCACCAGGAAGCTGTGCCAATAGTTTGTGCTGACATAACCTCACCAAGCTGCCTGGAGGCCAGGATGTGTGGCACAGGCTGCCCAGGCCTTGGCACCACACGCTGAGCTCCAACTTCCCGTGTCCATATCCCCAGCAATGGCAAGAGGCTTCACCTAAAGACTGTTTGAGCAGGGTTACTGCAGCCCACAGCAGACACAGCTGCATGACCCTGCTCCAGCCAAGCACACGAGCATTTATCTGACTGGAGAGTGTGAACAGACCTATCCAAGCCGAGGTAGCACACAGAGAATCACATTCCTGGACTGGAGGTCTGGGAGAGGTAAGCTGTGTTTTCATGCAGTTTCAAGGAAGCCTGACAGTCTTAACATTATTTACACACTTGTGAAGAATAACCTCCTACCAACAGCTGGGGCTCCTGGCAGCCAAAGGCAAACCATCTATTGTAATGCTATTCTTCTGTTGTAGGAAACAAACTCTTCCAAGCAGAAGAAATTCTTTAAAAAATTACCCAAGCAAAGGCACAAATTAAGCCCCAGAAATTAAATACTGAAATAATTTTTACAGCATAGAAAGATCAAACTGCAAACAAGCTGCAAAAGCCATTACTAATTTAACATTCCAGTATTCCTTTTTTTCCAAAGTGTGATTCTTTTCTTCAAGCCAAGCATACTTTGCTGGGACCAAACCTTCACATTAGATTTCCTGTGCTGTGGACTTGATGAGATAAAGCAGTTTCTTAGGATCAACAAATCACTTCATTAAATAAGCCCGTTTGTAAATATTCTCAACAGCAATTAACGTCCTGGAGTAAGGAACTCATTTGGGGCTGCATTCCTCACTCAGGCAAGACCTCCCCTCTAACACCAGGACTGCAGGAGAGGGTTCTAACTTTGAAGGACAGAGAGAAGCCATCCTGGCTCTCACCATTGCCTCCACATTAGCTATTTTGGTTCTTATCAGGAAAAAGGAGCCAAAGGTTGGACAGAGATGCTTCCCCTCAGTTCTCAAGCCTTGTGAAGAATGGACCATGCAGTGGTTTTCCAGCTGTCTCTCAAGACCCTGGGGAACCAGGATAATTTACAGCATTTCTTCTCAGCAGAGTGGACAGAACTGCTGGTGTCACCCAGGACCTGGGGTGCCCAGATTTCTGCAGTACCAGCAGTTTATGACAAAGGTATTGTCACTCGTGGGAGGTGGAGGAGGTAGAAATTCTAGACTGAAAAGTTGGAATGGAAAAGGGTTTTTTCACACCCTCTCACCCCATGTAAGGCTCTGCCTGGAAGTGAAGCAGTGCATTGCCTGGTAGGGTTTTAGTACTAAACCCCAGAGTCAGGGTGGCCCCTGATGAACAAAGATATAAAGCAGAAACTCAAGATGCATTAGAGAGAGTTACTTTGGGTTTTTTCTCTGCATCCATTAAGATGCATTTTAATTCATACATGCCATTAAGATGCATTATAATTCTCTGTGTTTTGACAAGAATACACAGGCACCAGTTTGAAATTGTAACAATAAAAGACAATGTGCAATATTCTTCAAAAAAACCCCAGCTTTAGTCCTACTCTTGTTGAAATGAGCATTCTCATCTTGTTTGAGTAACCCGATACTACAATGCACTAAAAAGTACAATATGCTAGAAAAGAAAATGAACAAAGTATCAGGATGCAGCAACTTATGTTGAGTCAGCATCAACTTACCCATTAAACTACTTCTGAATATTTTATGGGGCTCTAACCTTATAAACAAATCTAGGAATAATCATAAAGGTGCAATTCTTTAAGGTATTTCCACCTTTGAAAAGACCCTCCATTTTTGTGGGGAAAATCTTCTCCTTGCCATTCAGAAAGAGCTAAATAAATGTGAGTATAAGAACTGATTATAAAAAGCCTACTGAACTGGAGTAACAATAGTGCCTCAGTCTTGAACACATAGAAAGTAAATGCAATTTTACATTAAAGATCTGAAAACAAACTCAAAGCTAATATTTTTAGGGGAAAAAAAAAACTTTGATCTCTTTTTCTTTCCAGGGGGGAGCCAATATCAACATGAGTGATTTTGTACTATATTCAGGAGTCTTTATGTGGGTTAATAATGTTAAAGTTATTCCACTGCTTTTTCAAACTTTTCTGGAATCAGCTCCTTGGTGAAACAGGGCCCTATTGAAGACTCTTGAATTTGCATAGCATGTGCAAGACATTTAGATTTATATTCCATGTTAGGCTTGTGTGTTTAGAGTTTACTCAGGCATATGCAATTCATTGGCTGTATTGTTATCTTCACAATGAACAAGCACACTCACTTCATCTGCAAGAAATACAACTTTAAATGGAGAAAATTAAATTTCCATGAGAAAAAGTGTTCCATGAAAATTTCCATCAATAAAGGCTTAGCTCAAATGTACTAAGGTCACAATACTTTGATTTGAGCCTACCTGGGTACTGTGTGACTTACGTAGCAAAACTATAAAATCATTTGGAAATTATTATTTTGGAAGTGCTGCTGTAATGACAATTATTCACATTACAGTTCTCTCTAAAAGCCTTTGGTGTTCATGATCCTGTTGTGTTTGGTGATGAATTTGCCCACAGAAACCAACAGATTCTGCCTTGAAGAAATGTTGACGCTGAATACAAAAAGCCATCTACAGAAATATGCATTTAGTGTTTGCTTTGATATTTGTGAGACACCATGGCCCATGTCACATTTGCTGTCACCACCGGAGCGTGCTGGGGTGGTCTCCAAAGTGTGACTAACATTGGTGCTACCTTGTGTGGCTTCCAGTACTAAGTAGTCAGTACAACTGACTCAACAAAAGTTGCTGCATCCTGATACTTTGTTCATTTTCTTTTCTAGCATATTGTACTTTTTAGTGCATTGTAGTATTGGGTTACTCAAACAAGATGGGCAGCACAAGCAGGTGACAGAAGGGTTTGGCTGTGGTGGCTGACAGTGAGAGGCAGAGGCAATGTTGCACTGTCACCATGTAGGTCAGAGGGATGCATGGCAGGGAAAAGATCCAGGAGAGCTAGGAACAACTTTGACTCAAGAAAAGCAGCATCTGGGTAAAAAAGGAGAAGTTGAGTCACTAGAAAAGCTGGCCAAGGGGGGGCTGTGAGGAAAAAGAAATCCATCAGAGATGGAGGTTTGAAAAGTTGGAAGTGATTTTATGTGCAGATAGCAGATGGCTGGATCTACGTCTCAGCAGATCTCACCTACTTCTGGTATTCCCAGTTTCCTTCCCAAATCCCTGATCCTGCACCATTACACTGAATGAAAGATCTGTCAACAGGATCAGCCCAACTACTGCAGAACACATGTGTTGTCTGCAGGGCAAGAGAAAGGAATTCATGGATCATAAAGAACTGACTACTGCGTGCTTTTCAGTTTCATTTCTTTCATTAAGAACTTAGTATTTGTTTTTTTACTGTTTCATTAAACCATAAAACTTTCCTTTGGGCCTTTGGTCTTTTCTCCTCATAGAGGTGGATAATCTGGCTGTGGAGCTGATGGTCCAGAGGAGAATAAAATGCATCTCTTCAGGAGATACAAGAGACGTGCATTGCAGCATGCTTTGAAACTGCTTCTGTCTTTACTGAGGAACTGTATCCACTAAATCAGGCTAGAAAACTGGATCAAAATGGGCATATATAGATATATATTATTTACAGATAGGTAGATATAATCTCTGAATTTAAAACAAGGTCAATGCAACAGTTCTGAACTACTGCCACTTTGGATCCAAGTGAAACTTGCTCAGAAGGAGCAATCACAGATTTTAATACCATAGCATTTCAGATGTTCAGCTCCCAGGGAGAAATCAGGCAGCAGCCTTGCTTTCAAACCCACAGTCTCTTATCATTTATATAAATAGCAGTATTAAAGACCACGGAGGGCTCCCTGCTTCTTTATTTCCTGCAAAATCACCCCAGGTCTGTTATTTGCACATCAGTCACCTGCACCAAGCTGAGCAGTTCTTCTGAGAACATAAGACTTGGTGATTATTTCCAACTACCCAAAATAACCCACCACATCTGAGGGAAGAAGCTGCCCCAACATTATCTGTGCAGGTTACAAAAATGAAAAATTAAATCCAACAATTGTACTACAATAAGCCAAAATGTCAGGTTTGTCTTGGCTTAGAGACAGAGGTCAACAGTAAGGTGCAATTACAGACACCTAATAAAGAATATACAAAATATCAGCATCACTCCCACATCACCAAATGGTGACTGTCTCAGCTATGACTAACAGCTTACTGTAAATCATGTCTTTGAAGCATCCCCCTGGTCTTTGAATAGAACGCAGATGACAATCCTAAAATACATTCTAATGAATAAATCACACCCATCTAGACACCCTGGCATATGGCTCACTGCTATTGATCCAAAAGGAGATGCTGTCATGCAAAAATTCTGTTTTTCCACTAGACCTGTTATTTTTTTGTGATATCTGCTGCCCTAAACTTCTGCAAATACAGCTTCAGTAACTGCAGCAAAAAAAGTCCAAAGATTTTTTACAGAAAGAGATGGATTGGGGATGAGGAGAGGAAAAGAACTGTGAACAGCAAAGAAGGAGGAGAAAAATCATACAGTGAGACTCGGAAGGATGAGAGATATTGGAACAAAATAACTAGAAAGACAACAAGAAGTGCATCTAAAATAAAATAACTGGGAACACAGGGAGTTAGTTGATGGGTATCACCTCTGTTGGAGACAGTCTTGAGGAGGCCACCAAGATGATTAGTGGGATGGAGCCCCTCTCCTATGAGGAAAGACTGAGAGCATTGAGATTGTTCAGTCTGGAGAAGAAAAGGCTGTGAGTCATCTAATTGTGGCCTTCAGTTCCTGAAGGGAGCCTACAGGAAAGATGGAGAAGGATTTTTTACAAGGACCTGAAGTGACAGGACAAGGGGGAATGGCCTCAAACTGAAAAGGACTAGGGTTAGATTGGATATTAGGAAGAAATTCTTTGCTGTGAGGATGGTGAGGTCCTGGCACAGGTTCCCAGAGAAGCTGTGGCTCCCCCATCCCTGGAAGTGTTCAAGGCCAGGCTGGATAGGGCTCTGAGCAAAGTGGGATAGTGGAAGTTGTCCCTGCCCACGGCAATGGAGCTGGAATTAGATGATCTTTAATGTCCCTTCCAACCCAAACCATTTTGTGATTCTGTGACAGGAAATTACAGCAAAATCCATATAGAATCAGTGTGAATTTTCCACTCAGTTCATTTGGGTTGGGATTCCTGTTTTTGAAAGCAACAATTCCAAAGTAAACTTAATGTTAATGAGAAGTAAATAAGAACATGCAGCAAGGCAACCTGAACTGCTGTTGAACTGAAAGTCATGACCATAAAGGGCGGGTTCATTGCTGAAGTCCCAAAAGCAGCATTGCTTGGAGCCCTTACAGCAGGAACACGTCTGGGACAAAGCTGCTGGTGGTGTTGGGGTTCTCAATGAAGACAACCTGACCTGGTTTCAAATGTGCACAACACAAGCTAAAAACACCCATGCAGCAGCAGGCACTGCTGCAAAGCTTTGTGTGCAGCACCCAGCCAGTCCAGCCCGTGCTGTGAGATTTGGGGACAGATGATAGCTGCTAACATAAGCTTATATCTATACAAGTAAATGAAGTGTGCCTGGGAACATTCCTGGGCACGGAGGCCAGCTGGCGGGGAGCGGCACGAGTCTCTGCCAGTAAACACCCTTACCCTTCAAAACAGGGAGGCTGCATGCACACAGCCCCTGGGGACAGCCCTGGGAACACGGCTGCTGCCAGACCTTGCTCCAGAACGACCCGGGGCAGTGCTGGCCGGTGCTGCAGCCAAAACCTCGCCAGGGACTGTTCCAGCAGCTCACCGGCACAGGCGGTCACGGTCCCGCTGCAGGAACAGCCCTGCACACTCCTTCATCTGTTAGCACAGCGACTTCCTTCCTTCCTTCCTTCCTTCCTTCCTTCCTTCCTTCCTTCCTTCCTTCCTTCCTTCCTTCCTTCCTTCCTTCCT
>VZSE01013372.1:1468506-1658060 GCA_013398275.1 Promerops cafer
TCCTTCCTTCCTTCCTTCCTTCCTTCCTTCCCTCCTTCCTTCCCTCCTTCCCTCCTTCCCTCCTTCCTCCCTCCTCCATGCCTAGGAGAAGCATTTCTCTTGTGTAGAACACATGTGAGCAGCCATTCTCACTGACCCACCCCTCTCCCATCCCAAACCATCTCCCCTGCTGTTCCCACATGCAAAAGATCCATGGGAAGGGCTGGTAAAGCAATGGGAATGGTCCAGCTTGCCTGCTCACTGGTTCTCTGAGTGCTGAAGGGCAAACCCACATCACGAGTCAGGAATGGTTATGCAGAAGGATAAGAGCATGGAATGCTTCCAAACCTCTCCCACCTCCTGTGCATGAGACCTCACTGCACTAACCTGTCCAGGGATACCTCATGATTTTTTTAAAGTCATTTAGGTAGCACTAATGTCAGGAGTACTTGAAAACACAGCCTTGTGCTCCTGGAGCTACAGATGGGCTGCTCCAGCAGCCTCTCCTCCTCAGCAGTTCTTCACAAGACTAAGAAATGGTCCACGCAGCATATCTTGAGGCTCTGGCTGCAGAAAGAATGCCTGGTTTTCTAACAGACATTATTTTGATGCTCATAACCACTGACACTCAAATCAATTTAACTGGAAATATATTTTAACTAATAAAAAGAAAAATAATCTATTTCTCTGTCTGAAAAAAATATTCATATTGGCTTCTACAGCAAGAGCTTGGGTAATAATCTTATACAAACCTCTGTGTGTGCATGTGTGTGTTTATACAAAACCCTCATCAGTTTAAACTGTATTTGCTGTTAGGAAGATCATTTACCTTCTAATAAATCCTAATTACATCATAAGGCCAAGTCTACTGAGAATAAATGTGTATTGACAAGTATATTGAGTTGGGAATTCACAAGGCTCCTATTTCCAGCTGGGATCTGTCACTACACGTCCTGTGTGTAGGTGCAGAACACGAGCAGTGCCTGACCTTTCCCCGGTTTGCTGCAAAACTCGGCAGGTTGCTAGAATTCCCTACCAGGAAACTTCTGGGGATGGGAGAGGAGCCCAAGCTGCCATGTGCCAGTGACTCAGAGATGAAAACTATCCATTTCAGAGTTGTTCTTGTGCCTGGAATTTGAAGGAACCCGCTCCTTTGCTGGAAGACTTTGAACAATTCATGCTGGGGATTCCTGTCCACCCACAGCCACAGAGGCAGCCAGTGTGTTTTGCACAGGTTCCCCACAGTGCTGCAGGAAGTCTGGTCATTTCCCTGACAGAATAATCTCAGCTCCCTCCACCCCAGAGATGACTGACACAGGCCTGAGTTTGGGGCGCTGGGCATTCACCTGTCTGTGAAAGACAGGCTAAGATGACCCTCGTTCTGGGCAAGGGCGGCAGGCTCAGGGGACAGGTGACCTCCCTAAAGCCTTGCTGCCCTCTCAAGGATAGAGGAACCTGCCAGCCCGAAATGGTGCCTGTGGTCAAGGCAATGTTTTGATGTGCTGTCCCTGAGGAAAAGCCTCCCTGATACCAGCTGAGATTGCCCTGGCCCTGCAGGAACGTACCTGTTGTACGCCCCAAGCCTGGGGCAGGTGCTGCCACTGGGTTTGGTAACCTGAGAACCACCATGGATGTGCTGCTGTGAAATACCACACATGGTGCAAGAGAGGGGAGGGCTGAATCCACTCTTCCTGAGTCATTCAGGTCTGTATCCCGATTTAGCAAGGAGAATTTGGAACTTCTTGATTGTTATCTTTTTACTATCTAATTCTGTGAAGATTTCTCGCAGTTTATGACAGGCAACATTGCTCTGGAGTACATCTGAAAACAGACTCTGTTTTAAAAAGAACCTTAGGCTTTACAGATTACTGCAGCCCAAAGCTATCCTTAAGACCAGCCTAAGCTCACACTGACATCAGCAGATCCCATGGAGTGATACAAGAGGATCTAGGAAAATGAAGTGTTGAGATCGACTCCAGCCCTAAGCCTAACCCATGAACAGGATGCCTGTCAATGTTTAGAGCTTTATATGCAGATGTTATGACTGCTCTGTGATGTGAACTGTTGTGTGGCAGTAGAAAGATCCCCTTTGAAAACTCAAGCACAATCCAAACCGAAGCACAGATGCAGATTCCTGCTTGACACCTGTACAGAAGGGCCCTGGCAGAGCCTGTGGACAAGCTCTGTCTGTCCATCCAGGCATGCTGAACACATCACCTGCATGGCCCAAATGCAGAGGGGAATTTCTGGACTCTAGAACTTTTAGCCCTGGAGGTGCAAGAATCCGCTCCCTGGTGATTGCACAGAAGGGAGGGGGGGCCGAGGGCTCCCCACAGAGCCCCAGTGGGATCCAACTGAGCTGCCATTCCATCAGGATGATCAGCAGGCCAGCAGCTGCCACGGGGACACTGCTGTGTGACAATCCTTAATGACCCACAGACAAGCAAGGGGATGAGTGTGGGGCTCAGACGGAAGCTGGCAGAGAGCCAAGGTACCATGACCCTTGACTGCCAGGCTGCTACACAAAAATAAGCCAAGACAGCAGACAGCAGGTAAACTTGAACATGTCAGGCTGGAAAAAGTGGCAGTTCCAAGTAGGTCAGGCCCTGTTCTCTCAGGACAACAATGTCCACCAGAGGAGCAAGGGCAGTAATATCAACTGTCATATGTCAGTCAGAACCTAGAGATTCCCAAATCATGCTGATGCTCTTAAAAGAGTTTACCCCCAGTAAATGGCAGCACAGTGTGCAAAGGACCCCTACCCTGTGGGAAAACAGAGCTTTCCACAGCAGAGCAGCCCCCCAGCTTTGATCACGTTGTACCTTGTTTCCACAGCTGTCGAGGACTGGACAGCTGTGAGTTAAAATATTCCCAGGACACAACTTGGGGTCAAACTTGGAGCCTTGCACTTCCTGTGCTCTGCAGGTGCTTTCACAGTGGTCCCATGGACTCCTGTACTTCCCAGGGGGATCACTCGGTGGCCACGAGCAGAGGTTGGGCTGACACCCCTGAGGAGGGGCAGGCGCTCAGACGTAGGTCTGTGTAAGCAGCTCTTTGAACCTTTAAGTCATTCACACAAGAAAGCAACTCTGACAAAAGCTGTGGAATCTTCTGAACACCTCTTCAGACAGCAGAACTGAAAGACAGACTTCCTTTCCTGTGTCATTACACACACACCCTGCCCCAGAATCAGAGTTTAAATCAAGTTCTTTGACACACATCAGAAACCTTCAGTGTAGAATTTCTGAGACACCAAAATCCTTAAAGACAGACCTAACACAGACAGCCACTGTCAAATCATTTAATTGCTTTCATCAATTGAAAGTATCTTTTGATTCAAGAACAAATGCTTAGCAAGACCTTGGTGAGAAGAGACATAACCTTAGGGCTGAAAAGCAGAGCTACATGTATAATTTTTCCCTTTGCAGATAAACAGACCTGCTTTTTAAGTAGCTCCTGAGAAGGACATCTAAGCATTGCTCCTGTGAATAAAGCAGACAGTTCACAAGACGACCAGTTCCTGCCTGCACGCATAAGCCTCACGCCAGCAAATCTAATTGAAAATAATCTGTGATCGACGCTTTGCATTCTTCAGGAAAAGTGCTTTTATCCCATCTTTTCCCCTCTCTCCTCCTCCCCTCCAACCTTAAATGAATCACATATTGAATCACTACAGCATGGCTGTATTTGATCATGATTTATAGGGCACTGTCTTCCTTACTTGGTACGCAGTCTTTGGAGAGAGGAGGTATTTTGGACAGGGAAGAACAGGCTGTCAGCACCCAATAAATTATTAGGAGCAGCCACTTCCTGAAGTAAAGACCAATATAAGATCAACCTTCTCAGTGGACAGGTGCACAGGGGTGTCTTACATCAACAGCTTGCCTGCCACGTAATCCAAATTCTAAGTAACTACAATCAAATGTGGCACTGAGAAGAGAAAGGTTTCACTGATAGTTGTTAATAAATCAATGGAGGAGCTCTGGGCACTGCAGAGAATGAGCAGGGACCAGATCCCACTGCTCAGTGCCCTAGGTACCAAAGCAAAGATTAAGGCAAATCTCCTGCCCTTGTTTGACAAGAGGGTGCAATATCATGATCAGCAAAACTTCCAAATCTGCAAACTCAACAGAAAGTTGCGTGCAAGAAACATTGATGTAAGTTTTTATCATCTCCTCTCCATCATCAGCATTTCCCAGCCTATTGTTTCTCTGCTTCCAACTTCCTCCTTTCCAGTTTTCTCCATGGCAAACAAGTCTAGCAGCAGCAGCATGTTCAGACTTCATTGCAGCTCACACATTGATACTGGTACATTCTGATCTGTAGCAGTCATGCTTAAGCTGGTTCTGCACCATAAGGAAGGTATAGGAAACTATCCCCAGATAGCACCACATAAAGATTTTTTCAGCTGTATCCCACCAAAAAGAAGGACAGTTAATCTACTTTGGTCCTTCACACTCTGACAGTGAAGCAATGACAGCAGATGGAATACTCAGGGCCAAGAAGGAGCTTCAGAGCAGCTTCATGACAGCTGTGTGAGAACTGCAAAGTTCTTCAAAGATGTTTTAAAAATGTACCAAACAAGGAAGATTAAGAGAAGGGAAACAATGGGTCTGTCTCCTCTCCCTCAGCACAGCTTTGCTGTGCCCAAGCTATTTTTTGAGTCAGACAGAAGCAGCACACCCAGGTGCTCCCAGGCACACAAGAGGGCTGGTTACTCACTTCTATCAGAGACAATTCATTCCTGCTGCATCCTGAACAGCCCCAAGGCCATTACACCGGCGAGGAGTTTGGCTGATTCCTACAGCCTCTGCACCGTGGGGCGTTTATGCTGAGCACCACCAGAGGGCTCAGCACGGCACAATATACCAAAACAATGGTGCTGACCCCAAAATCCCACACCTAGACACAGTGACTGGTCGGCAAACCCTCTGATTATACCTTTACAAATCACAGCTCTTTTTAAATATGCTCACTGCTCAGGAGGAGTTACTGGTTTCATCACACAATCACCTGGGGAGAATGATTCCCCGTTGCTGTGTAGGTCAAGGCACAGAATCCAGTGGCCTTCGACTATTCACAAATTAATAAAAATGCACCTTTCAGGCTTCTAAATACACTGACACCAGGACACAGTGACTGAGAGCTGGTAACTCTTACAAACCCCTGATAAAACTACATTCTGTCTACTTTATATATGGGCAATGTATACAGAGTAATAACTTTCTCCCTGGAGCTGCACATCCGGCCACTACTTACCTGTACTAAATGTCTCCAATTCCATCTATTCAACTGCTGATTTCTGAGAAAACGATTTCTGAGAAATCTCTCTTACAAGTGAATTTTTCATCCTGACTTCTGAGTCCTGTGTGATGTCTCTGACACTAAAAAGACAAAAGTTGGGCCCCTGGGGTCTTGTCAAAAGCTAATGTAAGACAAAATGCTTGTAAGCTTTGATTGAAATACTTCCTCTCTCCCAGCACCAGCTAATGATTCTGAACGACTTTGTTAAGTGTATACTTCCCTACCTTGAAATAGATACTGTGTCAAGTAGGATTTATAAGTCATTTAACTCAATCATGCCTTCAAAGCAGCTTCAGCAGCTCCAAATGCTGTTAAAAAGAGCAGGGAATATTCAGAGGCTGAGCTGGGGTTAAAGAGAGCATCTCTGATCACCAAAGTGATGAAAAGTGGTCAAGAATGGGAATCACTGTAACTACTTGTCCCAAGCTATTGTCTTTCATATTGGAACTGCCAGAACATGCAGGGTTTAGGGATGGAAATGACAGCTTACTATTCTGAGTCATCACCTGGTGCTTAGAGAGAAGCAGTATTTGAATTAAAGCTTTTAAATAATTTGGTTTTACAAGAGCATTTCCATAAAAGGACAGTGGTAGAGTGGAGGAAATGTCCACTGCACAGGAGAAAAGCTAAAAAATCCCCTGAATCCCATGCTTGGCTGTGCCAAGAACTGCTTTGAGACAGCAGGCAAATCCCTTCATTCCTCCTTTCATTTGTTTTCCTTTCCCACTGTACATCTGCCTTGTCTATTGGGAAAGAGAGATTTATGAGTGTCTTAGGGATCTGGTGGTGCAAGCACTCCTCCTTTCCAATCTTGAGATGAAGGTGAAAACCCCACCCTTTGGCTCCAAGGCTGTTGTTGCAGAGACTTGTACAGCACCTGTAAGGACCTCAGTGAGGACTGCAAGGGGAGATCATTAATGCCTGTAACCCCATCATCACTCCCTGGATAGAGGCATTTATAGGGAAACAGAGCACCACGGGTGGATCCTCAAAGGAAATGTGGAGGTGGAAGCAGAGACCAACATGGGAAGAGAGCAACAAGTCCCATCACAAGTCCCTCCAACCCCCAATGCTGTCTCTGTGAGAGCAGCCACACAGCCAGGGTGCACAGGCAGGGGTGTTCACCCAGCAGTCTCCCCCTGCTGTGCATCCCAAGTGGCCAGTTTTGTGAGCCACAGGTGGTGCCTTTGCATAAAACAGCCTGGGAGGAATTTTATTCTTGACATTTCCAGTCTCTTGAGCAAGTGAATATGACTTCTTCTAAAGGAAATAGTGAAATAAAATCCAGCAAGGCAATATAATGCAGGACAAACTGGGGGCAGAACAACAGATGATATTTGCTGAATATCAATCAACAAGATGATCACTGAATATTCAAGGTGGTGTTTCAACATCTTTGCAGGAGACACGAGTAGCAGAATTTCCTTCTGAAAGCTGAAGGCACTGAACTGCTTTAGAAAGCACTCAGAAGTTCACAGCTATGGCAGCCCCCAAGTGTCACCTGTCTGTAACCCCTGGAGCAATTCTGTTCCCAGTGTGATTTCTCTGAAGCCAGTTTGGAGCTTGCCTTAGCTGAAAAGAAGGGAAAACCAAAGGCCTCTCCTTTCCTGACATGATGCATTTATTCTCATGGATTTTAGTCTGATACTCTCTGCTCAGTGAAAGCCACAAGCACAAAGAGCTGTAAGGGGCAGGTCACCTGAGAGTCCCTCTCTTCATGCTCTCATCTTCTAGGCACTGCACACGTGGTGGAGATCATCTCCTCTGGCCAAACCAGGTAACAGTATCCAGAGATGTGACAGCCAATTTCTCCTGGATTTTAACAGGGTTTGGGCAGGATTAACATTTCTTATTTCACACAGGAAGTTTGTGACAGAACGAGAATTTAAACTTGAAACACCAATATAAAAACCTTAAATCATCCAAGCTATGCCTGCAAACACTAATTCCACACTGGAGCAAATCTGCAGTAAGTTCCAAAGGTGCAGACCACGCAGTGCCAGGACTTTTCCCCACCCTGTGCCACTGTCCCTTTGCCATGCTTCTGTCCCTGATTTAACAAGGGTGCTTCCAGCAGTAGATTTCTTTCTCTAAAAAGATACACACATGAAGTAGCACCAACAACTGGTGTGGTCTAAACTGTGCTCAGCAAGACATTGTATTTACCTCTCTGGCATTCCTGGAGAATGAAGACAACATTCTATCAGCATTCATCCTCCTAATCATAAGTCAAGATGAAATGTTAAGCCCCGAAGTAATAAATTTCATCCAAACTGAGAGAGATCCAATTTAATGTATTCTGCATTTAGTGTAAGAGTCATCTGGAGATAAAGGACAGAGTTATCATCATCAGAAAGAGATGAGGAAACAGCTCTGGTGTGGAGATTCTGGAAGGCACAAGCAGGAGTATCATGACCACAGACTTGTCTACGTGGGGACAGCTTGAGGACACTGATTGAAAGTCTAACTTGAATTTAGGGAGGGGTTCTTTTAAACTGTGTTAAATCCTTGTGAGAAACAACTGGTTTCAAGTTGTGGCCACAAATGGATTTCTCTGCTTTCACTTCCAAAATTACTCTGAATTGAAGCATCCTTTATTTCTGAAGTGCTTATTCATCAGTGTGTAAAGCAGGCTAACGACATCATTTTGAATTCACACCTACAACTAACACCAATAATTCTTTTTTTCATTCTTACATCTGGAGACAAAATTCACTTTCCAAATTTATTACAGTGTATTTCTGTTATTAATAATTATTATACCACCAAGTCACAGCTGAGGTCAAGAACTAATTGTGCCAGGATTTATGTAAACACAGTAGGATTTCATGGGCCAGATTAGGGGTCAGAGGAGATGATTTAGAATGTTTAGTGCTGATCTCATGTTTAACACAGGTCAAGTTTTCTATGTGTATGCCACTAACTTATGTTTGGCTTGAGTGTATTTTCAAAAAAAATGTAATTCATTTCTGAAGAAGAAACATTTCACATGGAGAACCCACTCTTCCCTTTGACAGTTTGTTTTATCTCCCTCTAACCAACATTATATTTTCACAATATTCTACTTCTCATTTGAATTTGCTGAGGTCAGTTCCAAATCCCAGTGCTTCCCTGTTACACTTTCTTGTCAGGAATTAAAGCCCTTTTAACATGGGTATTTTCTGCCTAAGAAGTTCTCTCTGCTGAGCAACTTCAACTATTTTCCCCCCTGTAATTTATTTTAGGTTCTTATCAAAACATAAAACACAGCAGGGCTTGTGCTGTAAATAGAAACAGTCCAGTCTCAGCTCAAATCCATCACTGAATTTAATGGCTATCACTGATTTACATCATGGGGAGCTCTGGCCCATGTAAACATATGGATCTAGAGATGGACAGGGTCTGTCTATTCAGCTTCTTTCTATAAACTAAAGCTGCTGCTACCAGGAAAAGAGGGTTATGGGCTTACATAAGTGTGTCTGTGTATTATATTATGGATGTGTGTGCATGTCATTTAACTGCAGCTCTGCAAAACTGGGATATTGTCACATACATTGATTCACAACCACTTAACAGTGGTCTCAGCATGATCCAATCTGGATCCCATTGCAAGTGATAGATCTGTCATTCCCTGTGAGTTTTGGAACATAAATCCTGTCTCTGTATTCCTTCTCTTGCATCCGCCAGTGCGGAAGCTCTCCAGCCTCAGGCATATTGTCAACATCAGCCTTACTGGTAAGTAACTGGAAAATGAGCCTTGCACACACAAGGAGACCTGAGGGGAACTGGCTCCCATGGGACATCACCTTTCTCCCCCCACAGGGAAGTGAGTGGGACAATCACAGCAGATCATCGAGCTGCTTCTCCCCCACATACACCCACAAACAGCAACCAAATAAATGCCATGCGGATCCACTCAAACTCCATTTTCACTGAATATTGAAAAACACATAGTGGACAAAATGAGAGTACATTTAGATTAGGTATTAGGAAGAAATTCTTCCCTGTGAGAGTGGTGAGTCCCTGGCACAGGCTGCCCAGAGAAGTTGTGGATTCCTTATCCCTGTAACTGTTCAAGACCAGGATGGACGGGGCTTGGAGCAACCTGGGACAGTGGAAGGTGTCCCTGCCCATATCAGGCAGTTGAACAAGATGATCTTTAAGGTGCCCTCCAACCCAAACCACTCTGTGATTCTATGAAAATCCCCGGGCTGATGATGCTGACCCAGCAAGCCCTTGGCTTTGGCTCATGGCATCCTCCAGTGCCTGCCCGATCATCCTCACTGGCAAAGGGATCATTCAGAGAGCAAGCCCTATTCAACTGCAAGCTACTCAGCTGAAAATGTCTCCTGAACCTGGGATTCATAGAAGGCCATTAGAAATGGTGGCAAACTACACCCCTAGATGTTTAAAACCTACTCACACAGTGAGCAGGGAATTTTGGTTGGCAGAATTCCCAGAACAAGATGAGGGCAGGCACAGAAAGGCTGCACGAGGCCAAAGCAGCTCTGAGCTTGACCCAAAGGTCTCCCTTCTGTGCCCAGCATCATCACAGGTTCCTGCTCTTGCTGCAGTAATCAGAGGGTGTTTGACTCTTGACCTCAAGGGCCCTGGAACTGGACTCCTTCCTTCTGACCTGGGTGAAGCTAACAGTGTGTTGTTGCACCCCACTTCTCTCTTCATGTGGACCTCAGCCCCTGACACAGTATTCCAGGCAAGCCCCATCTCCAGTGGAGAAGTGGAGAGATTTAAAATGCCACCAGATGTTAAATTGCAAGGCTTGCTCCCAGGCTTCCGGCCCCTGAAGCGAGCTCTGCTGCAAGGAGTTGGAAAAGGTTGTGTAGTGAACAAAGCATGGGTTTTTCAGAAAACCTCTACACTTGCCATGGGCTGTGTCCTCACCATCTTCTCTAGGCCTAACCATCACTATCACTGGACTCACTTGAAAAGCTGGGTATGGTGGGCACTTTCACCCAAATCTCCCTTTTTTTGAAGTACTCCTTGCCACGTTGTGGTTTTAGTTGCTGTGGTGATTGATTTGTGTTTAATGAGCTCATGTTATTGGTTGAGATTTTTCTGGGGTGAGTCATGCGGGTTTCATTTGGTAAAATTCACATGGAGATATTGCCATCTAGATCAGCACCAGATTAGCCGAGAACTCCAGCTTCAACTCACCTATTTAAACATTCCCAGGTGAAGTCAACTTTCTGATGAGGCAGATAAATGTCTGCAAAGTAAATATTCAGTTAATAAGGTACCTATTGTACTGCTGATTGTGATGAGGCAGCAGCAGCCGCCAGTTTTAATTTAACATGATTTAACTACCAAGTGATTGCAACGATATCCCAGGAGCTTGTCAAATGAAAATAACGCCGTTCACATTTGCATGTACATGTACCAGGAAAAAAAAACAACAATAAGCAAGCAGCTCCTGGGCTGACAGCACTTGGAATGATGTCATTTGAATCAGTGGCATTTAATTGCACCAGGTGAGCCACCATATCTGTGAAAATGCAAAGGCTACACAGAGCACAGCCCAGTGGTTCTGCTCCAAAGGACAGAATGCTGGACTGGGAGATCAAGACACCCATCTCTGAATCCAAACTTTATCACTTCTCTGGCAAACTACTTCACCTCTTCATGCTTCAATCAGTCCATCTGTTGGAAGGGCATAACAATACTGAACTGTTTTCCCCAGTGCTTTGAAAACTGGGAAATACATGAGCCAGATTTTGTTATACTTTTGTTTAGGGCTTTTTGTTGCTTCAGATTTACTCTCAGCGTCTGGGCCAGATTAGCTGCTTGTCCTGTTTCTGTGGGCTAGGGATCATTTTAAAGACACAAAATAGCTCAAACTGCAGGGGAGGCAGGACATGGTTCCACATTAAAATGTCATTAAGCTGATTGACCAAGCTGATTTCCGCAGGGAACAAACCACATCATTAAAGGACACCTGTCACTAAAGGCAGTTAGTCCATTTGGAGATCCCAGCTTATCATCTTACACTGCAGCCTGAAACAGGCCTTCTTAAATCCATTTTCTGAGTTTGGAATGTTACAGTTTGCATCCTGAAGATCTGACAGTCTGAACGGACAGGAGGAAGAATGAAAGAAGGGACATTTGCCGCAGTTAGAGGATGAAAAGTCTGCCCAGGGAGTTTGAAGAATCCCTGCAGAGTGCCCTGCTCTCTTCCGTGCTCACACTTCCACCAGATCCCACCAGAGATGCAACAAACTTAGAAAGTAAAATAGTTTTTTAAATAGATTAACATTTCATTCGTTACTTAAATAAGAAACCACCCTAGCTGGCTTGACTGAGGCGCTCGAGGAAGCTGGTGGCAGAGCCAGGCCATAAACCCAGATCCCCAGGGTATCCTTCCCTGGCCAGCCTCCCTCAGAGCTGTGGAGCAGGGCTCTGGGGGCACAGCAGATACTCTTGTGATTGCTGAAGCAGCTTGTTTCTACTTACATTTTTCAGTATTTTTTTTTAATCACATTGTGAGCCGAACCATAGATTAGTGCCAAAGAGCCTCTAATTACATAGTAACAGTAGCAATTGCATAACCCCCTTCTAGCTCCCTGCAAGGGCTCAGCTCCACACTCACCAATGGAATGTCACATTTTTCCATGCTTTAAGTATCTCTTTTCACTAATGCTGCAGCCAATTGTTTCTAATACTGCAGAAGAGAACGAAAAATGCCAGGGTTAAACCTCTACAAATCCTAACAGTGTGTTTACAATAGTCCTCAGGTTCACTCCTAACCACTGGGTCTGTGACCTTCTAGTAAATTATACTATACTGGAAGGTTTTAGCTGCTGTTCCAGCTCCACTGTAAACATGTAAACTTGAGCCATCTGTGCTTTTTTAATATTTCCTGTAAAGCCTATCACTGCTCCAATCTGCCGTTTCAATTGGCGGCACAAGAAGTCATTGTGTGCTAATTTTTCCCAAGGGCACTTGATGCACTTTATTAAATAGGGTTTTTTTCTTCCTCATTAAGGCCTTTCCACAACAATAAAACTATATTTTGGATACCCAGGCCAGCAGGCATTGGGCTGGTTTGTATGAAAAAACCATCCCAGCCACGCTACACTTTTCCCAAAGAACAATATGGAGGGAAAGAAAGTTTTTTAAGATGTTGCAACCTCTCCTTCTAGAGGCCTGCAGCAGAAGCATCTTGAAGGCAAAACAGCAGAGGATGGGAAGAATTTGGACAAGCATCCCAGAAATAAAGGCTTGGATTCTTTCAGGGCCATCAAAAACTTGCTGGGTCGTACACTTCTTACACACCTCCAGTTGCTGTTGGCTGCTGGAGTTTGGGTTGTACAAGGAGGAACTGCAACACCAAACAGGATCAGACCCATGGTTCAGTTAGTTCAGGATCATTTCTGAGACCCACACATAAGATGTTTCACAGGAAAGTGCAAGAAACTCAGCTGCAGAAGCACCAAGGTTCCAGGCCTTCATAAAGATCTCCTTTTATTTCATCCCCTACTATATCTTTAATAAACTTAATTTCTCCTTCTGTCTGTTGTCATAAAACCTATTAATATACTGCTCACACTCTAGAATCTGTTTCAAATGAGCAAGGCACTGATTATGGAGAGGGAAAAAAGTGTTGGGTTGGTTTTTTTTTTTTTGATAGTTTTATATTAATTTTAAACAATACCATGCCAGAATAAGTACCTTTGAGAAATCACTCTCAAAACCCAGTATGGGATAAATTGGAAGTATACACAGGATAATTTTTGTCGGGGATTTCCTATTTAATCTTAAAATCTTTGCCTGTATTTAAAACATGCAGAGTATAACTTTTTCTTTGCTTTTTGGTGATTTGACCTGTAATCATGGTAAAAGTTTGTTAATAAATGTGGGGGATTTTTGCTCATGTTAGTTTAAGTGGAATTTAAGGTCAGAAAGGACAATTGTGACCCAGCAGCCTGACCAGCTCCCTGATACAAAATAACTGTTTATCATTTTCTTTCCCCAAAGCCCTCTTTATTTTCCTTAAAAAAAAATTAGTGACCCACATTCCACACGGGCTATTGGTGACTTTGACATACCTCTGCTCAGAGCTGTGCCAGCAGAGGAGGCTGAAGCAGGTGTTCAAACACTAAGCACTGCCCATAAATTTAATCTGACATCCTGCTCAGAGAATGCTGGGCAAAACAATTGAACCAAGTCCACACACTTTGAAGCTGCAGCTCCAAAAAATCACAGCTGAAAGGGGAGGGAGCCTCCTAGCAACAAAAATGCACCCAAGCCTCCCAGCTGAAGTGTGTGTGTCGCACAACACCTCGTGGGTCCATGGGGTGGGTTTTGGGGAGGGGGGGGAGGCTTAAAGCTTTGAATTTGTCATTTCTTTCTCAACTGGCTTTTAGTTCTGATCCTGAGCGAGAAGAAAGGGGTCCTTGTTTGATAAGAAGGGATGATAACCTGCACCCAAGCCAATAAAAAGGATTAACCCGAGACTGAAGGCTCAATACTGGGTTCTGGCCGATGCATGGTTCAATTAGACTAAAAGCTGTCCTACAGCATTAAGGCAAGTTACCTTCATTTTCAGCTTCAGTGAAACAGACCCCAGATGACAGGATAGGCAAACAAGGACTTTTTCACTTTTCACAATTGCTTTCATCCTGCATCGCCAGTATTATTAGACTTTAAAGAAACTGGAAAATCAGAGGAGAGTTCAAAGTAGGTGGTCTCTGTGTATTCATTGCATCCGGGCACATCAGGCTGGGTAACGTGTGTTGGAAGCCCAGCAATGTGGCTGGCAGCTCATTTCTTCAGTTCATTTTCATTTTCACCTAATAAAATCAATTTTCAACCCAAAGTGATGGCCTACAGATACTACTTTAGAAGCCCAGGATGTAAACACTTCAGACAGTCGTGCACCTCCAGCAACACCGTGCTCTCCAAAGAAGGGAGCCTGTTCCTCCCAGGCAGCCTGCTTTCATCCCATGCACCTGGGTAAATCATGGAGAGGAGTGTCTGGCTCTTTTCAGCAGCAGGGGTCAAAATACTTTGAAAAGAAGAAACCAAAAACCAACAGGATCATGACAGACTGACTTTTCACACACGTGGAAATGGAGGCACAGCTCAGCCAAGGTCATCCCTGGCTGGACAGCAGAGCTGGGAAGAGCCAGGCACAGGTCCAAAGCACTGCTCTGTGCTCTCCCATCCAGCTGCCCAGGCCTGAACGGAGCAAGAGGGATGTAAATCTGTGGATTTACATCTTAGACTTTCATTTTTGTTTTCCCCATGATGTAAACAGAACGAACAAACACCCACCTGGAGCACCAGAAAGCTGTTTATGGGCAACATGAACAACTCCTTTGCTATTTCCCTGGTAAATAAAGCTTGGAGATGATTCCTGGAAATACAATACCCCCATATATGATACCACAGAGTGTCTGTTGACATACTCCAAAATTCAAAAAACAATTCACATGTTTTCTCCCACATTTCCCATGGCTGCCATTGTGGTACAGAGCCTTGTCCTTGCTGTCTATTTGTACAGAGGGCAAGGATTAAATGAACACAACAGTGTTGCAAGCACTAAAACTGGCCCAGGAGGGCCAGTTGTTTGTAGAGAATTAAATCAAGAAAGGACAAATTTAGAGGTATTTATTTGATAGGAGGCTGTGCTGACCATTCCTGGAAAAGCAGGAGTTGGAGAGCTTAGAAAACAGACTGACCACAACTGGAGTGCTTTCCACTCACGGTTCTGTAAAATGATTACAAGGCAAAGATCCAAACTTTTGATATGCAGGAAAAGTATGTTGGAAACTTTAGCCATCCTGATAGCCCAGGGCAGCCTGTTTGCTTAGATTTTCCTGGTGTAAATAGAACCACCACACAACAGCTCAAGGACTGACTGTCCAAGAGAGACTGCCAAAAGAAACAGTAATTTTTTATCCACATCATTCCAGAAATTCCTTTTTCCTTAGCCTGCAAGTGGAACAAACATCCTATTTGCTAGAGCATCCTTACCACTACAGGCAGGACTTGGGTATTCCATATTAATCAATGGTCATCCTGCCCTGGGCAAAGGTTGCTGACTGCAATGTGTGGGAAACAGGAAAAGCAGCTTAAAATAAAGTTGTGGGACTGCTTGTTTCATTCAGGCAGACCTGTCTGTGAGAAAAAGAATTTATGAAATGCTGATTTATTATTTTTCTAACTCTTAAAACAAATGGAAGTGTGAAAATTCACTGGAGCAACACTGTTTTTATAGCCTCTCATGTGAACACCCCTGGGATTCTGTCAATGCAGTTGAACTTTCAGCTGGGTGGTGGTCACAGCAGAAAGGTCACCATACTCAGGGCTGACCCTGATTGAAACTGTGCTAGCTTTGACTTTCTCCTTCCAAAGCTTCACAACAAACTGCAGCTTAACCCCTTGAAGATGGTTTGATTTCACTTATCCATCACCACAGAGAGGCATTTGGCTACAAGAGTCACACAGGACTAGGAGACACTCGAATTTCAAGTTGTCCAGAGAAGTTGTGGGTTCCCCATCCCTGGAAGTGTTCAAGCTTGGATGGGGCTTGGAGCAACCTGGGATAATGGGAGGTGTCCCTGCTCATGGCAGGGGGTTGGAACAAGATCTTTGAGGTCCCTTCCAAACCAAACAATTCTGTGATTCTATTCTATCATTGTCCACTGCACCATTCACCACCACCTCTCTCTTCCTTCAGGCTGAACGAACTTTTTTCCTAAGTATCTAAAATATCTCCCACTATGCAGCCTTTGATCACAAATTTGGGTCTGGGGTCATTATTACTTTTAGCAAGATGGGTTTTATTGCGTTTTTCTAGCTAATCTCAATATAACACTGATACTTGCATGGTGCCTGAGCCACCCCTCTATACTGGGAATAAATGGCTGCTTTTTACATAACATACACAAGGATTAATCTTTCAGAGAGGCAAAGCAGGCAGAAGAACCAGTGGAGGGTGCTGCAATAACAATGGACTTAGAGAAGTACTGCTGAGTGCTGCAGAGCTCCTCATTGCACAGACACTCAGGGCTGGAACACAGGCATCAGCCTGATTCCTGCCACCACCAAATGGAATTGGGATCAGGAGAAGCTGCTTCTTAAACATCCACCTAGCAGTCAAAAGCCCCACACAACTGGTGGTGAGCAGGAAAAGTCTAAGCTTCATTTTTAATTTGACAGTCTCTGACCTGTGCCCACAGCAATGTGTTCCAACAGAATTTTAGTGGCAGGGACACAAATAATAGTCTGACCTCCTTATGTTCACAGCTCTCTGGCTGAGCACATAACCTGAAGCAGAGGTACAAAGGTTAAGTACAACAGTGCTACAAACAGATGATCTTGGGCCTCAGTGGACACCCACAGAAATACTCCAGTCCTTTGCACTCTCTCATGCATTTCCTCTCCCACTCAGCAGTTTGAAACTTCCTCAGTAGCTTTAATTCCTGTCATTATCAAAAATTATAACTTTTTATAACTTTTTCCTTCTCCTGAATGAACTTGGGCTCTTCCCCATGTTAAGAATCTGGCCTCAGGTCTTGTTTTTGAAAAGAGCCTGTTCAGGGCTAGATTTGTACTGCAGCTACATCTAAATAGGAATAAGCGTGCCTGGCTCCAGGACTGCAAATCTGTTTTCTCATTTTGATTTTAAATCTACACCAGCAACGTGTTTAGCACTGTCACTGCCTGGCCTTCTGTCATGCAGCCTAATTCTTCAATCCCCCCAGGGGCTGAACTCACCCATGTTATAAATACTGTACTGAAGTGCAAACACTCGGGTGACCTTTAATACAAGAGTCAGAACTGACCCCTACATTTCTTCACGTTGTCAAACAGCCAGAAGATGCAGGACTAATAGGCACATTAATGCCCAAGGAAGAAAGTGAGAACTTCAAACTCTTCTTAATGGAGTTAAAACACATTCTTTAAAAAGAAAAAAAAAAGGCTCTGAGAATGTGGCCTTTCCCTAACATAAACACTTTCAAAGAATGGTAGTGGCACAGAAGCAGTGACTGGAAAATTGGAAAATCTCTATAAGAACTGTTGTCATAGTGGATTTCCCATAGGGATTATTTTAATCTAGGGAAGCCATTAAAGACATTGGTTTGACTGGAGGGTCTCAACTTTTCTTTTTCTTCCCCTTCTCCAGACACATACATCAAACTCTATGGGGCTGTCAAGTTATCTCCAGCACTGGCTGAAAAATCTGTGACAGTATTAAAAAGCAAACATTTGATGGTCTGGTGAACTGCTGAGAGTTATCAGTATTAAGGTGTTAATAATGCCATAATCCAAGGCTGATAATTATTCCCCCAATTCCTAATGCAATTTAGCTCCTTAGCACATGGCACTTATGATGCAGACCAGATTCATTCCAAAGCTATTGGGGGAAATTGTCCTAAGAAAATTTAAAACCCCCTGGATTTCCAGGCCCAAACAGGATATACAGGGTGCTAGAAATGCAAGGAAAGGAAGGTGTTCTGTATTAAAATTTTACAGGAACAGATCTCTGAGAAGGAAGCAATAATGGCATTGGTTAAAAAAGCATAGAAAAAAATATCAGTCCAAATAAGAGAGAAAAGGGACACTCAGATACAGTTAAAGGCTCATCCAGCTAATTCAGTTGGGAGCAGGGAGTTTTCAGGGGTTCAAGAATCACTTCCTGCTGATCCCAGGGTGGGCACTCCCAGCACACATTCAAGCGACTCCATTCCTCTGTAGATTATGAAAATGTAAAAGCTGTCACTAAATCCAGTGCCAAAAAAACACCCAAAAAAATAAAGGGCCAGAAGTGATAAAAAAATTCCAAAAATGACCTTTCCAGCCACAGTATTAATTCAGCCCCGTTATACATCCTGTATACTGCAAAGCATAGATTAAATAATAAACAATTCCATATTATATTTAACAAGGAAAGCTGAACTGGAAAATGCCTTCTGGTCTCACCCCATGCACGTACACTGGGCTCAGTCTGTGACACAAACTGTGCATTTCAGACACCCCTGCTCTGAACTTTGGACTCCTCAGCTTTCCCATTATCCCAGCACTGATTTTTCAATTATTTAAAGCATAGAGGGATTTCTAAGAACTGCAACATCTCAATGACTTCTTTCATTCACTGTAAAGGTGCAGTGTTTTAGGAACCAACACCCAGTGCAGCTCTGATGGAGGCACCAGTAAATGAACATTTTTTAACTCCAGCAGCCTTCACCTGGGCACCATTAACAGACCAAGGAATCTTGCAGTTGGGAGCCAAGTTCCTTGGTGGAAATTCAGCTCCTCTAAGAACTTCAGCCAGCAGACCTTTACTAGAAAAGCACTTACACAAAGAGACAACATGATAGTGAAAGAAAACAGAAGATTTACTTAGCCACAAATTGGATCCTGCAACATGGAAAAGACTTCTCAGATGTGGCCAACAGCAATGGAAAAGCCATAGGAGGCACTGAAGCAACACTTTTTGTGCTTCTCTTGTTGGAGGCATCTTAGAGCTTTAATAGACAAGTTGAAGTTGAGTTTAAAGAGCCATAAAATCCTTTAGGTTGGAAAAGACCTTTAAGATCATCAAGTCCAACTGTAAAGCCAGCACTGCCAAGTTCACCACTAAACCAAGGCCCTGAGTGCCACATTTACATGATTTTTTATGTTTTAATACCTCAGCTGAAGCCCTCTGAGATGTCACTGCAATGAAAACCAAACCATGTACACACAGAGTCAGAGATGCATTGCAACACTTTCCCATGTAAAGGTTTGCTTAAAATTGGTTTTGTTTTATTCACTTGCCTCGTTTGAGATTAGTGGTCAAACCTTGGACTCAGAGATGTAGATTGGAGCACTGTGGCTCAGCTTTTTTGTCAGGATACAGAACATTTCAAACCCAGTCTCCTCAACCCTACAGCCCCTAAAGCACTGTGGTAGTTTTGCATGGGAGGCATTTATGGAAGTGATGCAAAGAAGAGCTTTTAACAGTTTCCTCTGTGTCTGACAAAAAACCAATCAGTAATTCGCTTTGAGAACTGACAATTCTGTTAAACCACTGAGAAAAGCTGTACACACCTCTGAAAAAACACATGTTAAAGACAAAAGAAACCTGAGAACTCGCTCTCTTTTCCTTCCAGTCAGCAAAGTAACAGGGGCTGGGCCAGCCCTATTCCACAACAGCAAATTTCCCCAAGCAACTGCTATTTCATAAAAATTAAAAACCACAAAAAAACTATTTTCTTGTAGAGAAGTCTCCATAACATTAACAAGAAAGACTTCTCTCCCCAAATAAACTAATAAAAGACTATTCTAAAAGTGATTAACTAAAAATTTTAAGTTTTGGTTTTTTACATTGTCAATAAAAGAGAAAGAAAGTTCTAAAAGTTTTATTTTAATTTTTATTACTTTTTCTTTTAGTCACTGTTAATAAACTTTTCTTTATACCCTTTTAAAGTTTTTAGCCAAGTTTGCCTTCCTCCTAATCCTATCTCACAACAAAAAATAAATAAGTACATTCTAAGAAGTGTATTAGCCAAGAAATCTCAAATGAACAAACTAAAACCACTACAGCACACAGACCCCCTCAGGAGCTGCAGGTGAGCACTCCCATCCTTCAGAGAGGGGAAATCCCTCACTGCACATTCCCAGTGTTCCCCCATGGTGTGGCTCAGCTGTGTGGCACATCACAGGAGCTCCAGGTAGTGTTGGTAGGTTCCTGGTCCAATCTGGGGATGGAAATAATCCCAGGCTTCATGAAAAGACAAACACTCCTTGCCCAGCTCTATTGAAACAGGTTTTTACTTTCAAGAGGCAGGCAGGTGTCTCAATCCTATGAGATTCTATGACATTTAATCTCCTAAATGTCAATGTTGCTTTTGAAATGGGCCTAAACCATTAGATACTTCTGAGAATGTCATCCTTCATCTTTAAATTTGCTGTGACCACACACAGTCAGCACAAGTGTTGCAGTTCTGTGACCCAGGATATTCTGCAGACATCAATTATGCTGCTTTCTTTCCTTACTCAGGGCTACAAAACAAATCTGAAGCTTTTTGCTTCAGAGACTTTTCAGAATGCAAATGTTTCATAAAAACATAAGGAGAAAAAATGTATTTTATTCACACTGTCATAACTCAAAATCCTCTCAGAGTTTCCAAAAACTTCACCTTAGGGCTAACACCAAGCACGGGAAATTTCTGAGCAAAAAGAATTTGAGAAAGTTATTAGCAAAAAGGTATTAGCTGAGAGTGGGGATTAGAACTCAGCCTTAACAACTGCCTTTGCTATTGCAACTCCTATAATAATTTTTACACAGGGGCTGCACAGCAAATTCATTTTTCTAAGGCACTGCAGTCAAACTTAGCAACATGATGCTTGTGTGCTGCCCACAAACGTATGGGACTCTGTGCCTCAGTTCTCTACCTGTAAAGTCAATAAATTAAACTTGCCCTACAGCTGAAAGGTTTGGGGAAATACATGCACTGACAACCACAAACTCCTGTGGATCCTCACATGAGCACTGGGGGAATTACAGGTCACCAACACTACCAATGACAGAAAACTTCTGCCCAGTTCTGTTACTCAGACTGAGTTTGTGCCCTGAAGCTGGAAGATTTCTGCATGTTTCAAAAGCTGTGAGCGGTTTTTTCTCCTATCTTGACATAATTTCTGATGATTCACAGAGTATCAGACATAATGTTTCTGCAGAAATATATCAAATTTGGAGTTAATTTGGTCTCAGATCTCACTGACCCGATTCTGTTTAGTAAAACTTAAAAGGATAAAATTCTCGAGTCCCTATGAATTCATTGTGCCTCACCTGTAACATCAACATTTCCAATATTAGATATTTTGGGGAAAAAACATGCCTCTTTCCACAGGCATTAATTGTAATGTCTATTTATTTGGTACTTCTTTCTGTTTTCCTGTATTGTTGTAAAAGTGCAAATCCTACTTGAAAAATCTCCTTTTACAGGTTAAAAATCTCCAAAGGCTTATAAGCTGATGTGAAAGATTGACTTAATTGAGCAGTATATTTTTGATTTACTAAAGAAACCTTAATCCTTTGACTAAACTGATGTATAGATTTTAGAGAGATTAGCAAATCTAAAATGCATTAAATTCCAGGGCAATAAAACCATCTGACTGGATGAAAAGACATAAATGTAAAACACAGCCTGTGCTGCCAGTTACTGTGGGGTTTGTTATCGCTGGGTTATCAATTAAATTCCTGATGTGGTTGTTACAATCATACATTCACAGAAATGACCATAAACCTACTGCCATCTGTACAGGAAACCCATTGTCCAAGCTGTGGACCCACACAGAGGGAGCCCTTTCCTGCAAAACTGCCATCAGGACTTATAAGTGAGCATAAGACAGAAGAAGCAACTCATTAAAAATATCACAGGGTACATTACCAGCACCAAATTTTGCCTCTGCCACTATCAAGCCACGGGGAGCAGCAGCTTTAATTAAAAGTTATGCTGATGTGGGGATGGAAATGGCAGCAAGGCCCAGGAAAAGTGGAGGGCTGCCAGCTTTCCAGAGCTCAGGAACATGTGGAGAACCTGTGCTTTAGATTCCAGATAAAATCCCAAGAGCAGCTGGAGGCTTTCTGAAGGCTTGAGAGCGAACCCTGCGAGAGGAGCAGCAGCCCTGGGATGAGCACACTGATGAGCACAGGCTTCCTCAGATCCCATGGGAATGAAAGCCACACCAATACCTCAGACAGGTGCTGTCCAAGAGCCAGATAACATTTCCAACCTGATCCCTCCCCCAAACACCAAATAACTGCCCCTGTGGTTATTTTTGAAGGGGTTGTTTTGAGGCTGGAGCTGTCTGCTGACTGATTTAATCGGCGTTCCCTGCTGTGGCAATGGCTAGGGAAACAAGGGCTCAAGGACAAAAAACTGATTCCCCAAAGCTGCCAGTTCAAAACCAGGTAGAGATATGACACATAAAGTACAATATTCAGTAGATCCACATTGTTACCTTCAGCAAAAAAGTACATCAGTGAAGAGGAAGCTTTTCAGAAGAAAGCTCTGGCAGGTAGAGCTGCCAGAGTGCTGGGGTGGCTGAAGCCAGGACCCTCATGTTGGGGAGCAGTGCTGCTTGGAGGGTAAAGCACAGGCCAACACTCTTCCACTTTCTGTGTGTCTGTGGGACTTGCAAACCTGTTTCCTCCTCTCCTGTCTCATGGCCACTTGGTTTCTCCAAAGTAGGAACTATCACTACACAGATGCACAGGCCCAGCACTGTGAATTCCTGATGCCAGCAGGGCCCCTCCATTCCACTGGAATGTAAATAAACCCCAGCACTTCTCCTGGACCTCTGCAAGTTAAATAAAGCACTCACACAGCCCTACCACCAAAGCACGTGGAAAGGCAGTAAGGGATTGATTCCGGTTTGTCTTTGAACTTCCTGTACCCTCCTCATAACCTTCCAATCCCTTATTTATTTATTCTTTTAATCTTTTCACCAAAACCCACGTTAGAACACAGAGGAACCAGAAATGGGGCACCAAAGAAAAGCAAATGATTAAACTAAAAATATCCTTGCCAAACATGCAGAAAAATAAATAGGTGGAAAATAAGCCCAGCTCTCCTGAGGGCACAGCAAGGCAGTGTAGGCTGACGGGTCACAGGGATAGCTGCAGTAATTACATTTTACATTGCTTTAGGTTTCATTTTTGCTGTCAAAACTGTTTTGTCACACTGGATTTTTTTTTAATGCATTTCAGATTTTGCTAATCTCTAGAAAATCTATATCAGTCTAATCAGAGGATTGGGAGGCTCCTTGCTGTATCAAAAATATACTGCTCCATTAAGTCAATCTTTCATACTGGCTTATAAGTCTTTGGAGATTTCCAATTTGTCAAAGGAAGGGATTGGGGTTTTTTCCTGTCCATGCAGTTAAGTTTTTCTAATGATGAATCTTTGAGAAAAAGCAAAAAGAAAGAAGAAAGAAAAGAAAATGAGTAGACTAAAAGTGATGATCATTTAAAAAGTCTGCATTGACCACAATTTGGCTCATGAGTGCCCAAAATCCCAAATATTTGCATGAAGATCAGGAAATAATAAGGAAACTGTTATCATGGACAAGTCTTGACTCGTCCCCTTACACTGCATGAGAGTCTCTCCATTTGCAGGCTCCTCTTGGCCTGCTCCTCTCTGCACTGTCATCTCTAGACTGGCATCCAGCTTCCAGCTTCCTCTGGCCAGTGGGAACAGCCCCGTGCCCACCTGTGACTGCTCCAAATGAGCCCTTTCAGGCCTTCCTGCAAAGTGTTCCTCAAGCACGGGTGGGACTCACTGTAAACAAGAGAAATCCATTCCACTATCAGTTTTCAAATCCCTCCCTTCTGCTCCAGTGACTATGGAACACCTGATGCTGCCAATGTTTGTGGCCACAAGCTGTAGGAGGGAGCACCTGTGGAGTGAAGAGTTGTGGGCTTGGAGAACAGCAGAGGATGGGGATTGTCTCTTCCTCTTCAGTGTCCACCACCATCTCCCCAAAGGGCACAGCCCACAGGAACAATTCCTAATCCACGACATACAAAATGAATTAACAGATTAACAAAACCAGACTGAACCGGGTCACGTGGATTGAGCCAGATTTGGCATTGCCCACAAGAGCCACTGCCCTCCTCTGCAGTGGGATCAGCAGCTCCAAGAGAGGCAGGATCAGCACCTGTGAGCAGGGATTGCTGCTGCAGCACAGCTGAACAAGGAGAGCAGCTGCTCCCAGCTCTGGGCTGCCTGCAGGCCGGGGATGCAGTACCAGCTCTGGGAGAAGCACGGACACAGAGTGTGTGCCACTCGTGGAGAAAGCCTCTGGGACAAAAGGGGGTGCACCCGTGTTCAGACAGAGGAACTCACTCTGCCTTTTCTTGCCACAGTTGGTGACTTGCTCTCTTCTGGGGAGCAGCCAAAAACAACTCAGGGTTTTCCTGCTTTAGACATTATCTAAATTAGGCAGCATCATTCCTCTTCCAGGGAAGTTGCAAGGACTGGAGGGCAGTAGGTAAAAGACTGGGACTGGGAGAAGAGAAGGGAAAAGCAGTACAGAAATTATTTTCCATAGGTTATATTAATAGCTGAGACAAATGAATGTTTAGATTGTAGAATTTTTTAAGATATCTCCAGCTTTTCACTACTGTTTTCTGTATTCATTTTTAAGCATAATCCTGCACACCAAACTGAAACTTCACTTTACAATTTTTTTAATGTTAGTTTATTTCTGTCTAAAATAACACCTGTCATATGTACTTACTATTAACACAAATGGACTAGAATCTCTTTGGACTCGCCTGGTAATGTGCTTGTATAGCACCAAGACAAATGGAAGCCTGATCTAGGATTGTCTAATTGAATGTGAGCACAGAAAATAAAAGAATGACCACACAATACTGGAGCATCATACTCAGGCACAAACTGGGCTGGTCTGCCTTGAGGTTACTTCTCATAGACTTTTCCAAACAGAATTTCAACTACAAAGTGCTTCAAAATTCAGTGTTGGCCAAGAATTACTAAAAGTCCTGTGAAAACCAACAGGAGATTCCCCAGCTTTGTTATCTGGTCAAGTCCCCAAAGGACAAACAAGGGAACGCCAACCCAAGCTGTGCAGCTAAAGGGGCAGTCAGCATCACTGAGCAGAACTGAAATACTCCCAGCCACAGAGGGTGAAATATTAGCCTCTCAAACACTTCTTGCTAACCAAATCCATTGAAAGCAAAATGATTAAAGTCCACCTGGTGGATTTACAGGGCTTTGTGCTGATATGAGACCATTCACTCACGAGAGGCAGCCTTTTGACATGGTTCTGTTGACTGCCCTTGGCATTTGACACACACCTAAGGAGTCTAAGTGGTTACTGCTATTAGCAAAGACTTGAAAAAAGACACTTGTCACATTAGGTCAGCTATGTCTTAACTTCATCCTGTGAAATGTCACCAGTAGCCCTGGGTTCTCATTCCTTATCAGTCTTTGAGATATATGTAGTTATTGTTCTAAAGCAGCAAGAAACAGAGACAGGGAAACAAAGGAAAGTGTGAGTGGTTTATTGTCTCTTCCATAAATGACAAAAAAGTTCTTGAACTTTTAAGAAAAGGACAGGCCTGATTGTGCTTTATGTTTTCATAGGGATTTTTACCCATGGCAGTTCCTGTCCTGCAGGAATGTCCCTGTTCAGTCTCTGGAAACTGGGAGCTGAAGACTCCTCTGCAGTGCAGCTGGCACTGAGACCAAGGGGACAAGGTCCACAGACCTGCACCAGTGCCAGCGTGCTTAAACAGGCACAGGGGACACATTTGCCACTCTCCCCTTGGTGGCATAAGAGGCATTTGTCAGGCTTAAGGAGTGAACCAGGTGCAGGAAATGTTGCTGGACTGGAGATGTGCTTCACACAGGTATAAACCAGTACTCTGGAAACAGCCCCAAAGTGGCCCTGACTCTGTTTCCCCCCGTCTGTTCTGACCAAATTCACTTTCTTATGAGCCTATGAAGATTTTGTTTAATGTACAAGGTTACCCACAGCATAGGCCACATTTTAAACTAGTGTTACCTTGCTCTGCTAACTCAGAGCCAAGGTGTTCAGCCCCTCACAGAACTAAACTCAGAGAGAGAATTACAACCTGTGTGCTGAACCCTCACCAGAACAGTCACTACAGCAGTGCTTATCCAACAGTTCCATGTGAGACAGTGATATCCTGTTCACAGACATGGCTACACTGAAAGGACATTTTGGGAATTGTCCATTATTTTAAGATGTTGCAGAATCTCCCTTTTCTACTTCATTTAAAGCCTTGAAAACCTTAAGCCCTGCAATCCTGTCTTGCCATAGGCTGAACCTCTAAATTGCAATGGGAGAAGAGTGGAAGTCTGCAAAAAGGAAAGAAATACAGAGAAGGGAGACATAGATGAGAGTCTTTCATAATATCTCAGCTGAACAAGTTGATGTTTGACAGCTTGAATTTATGTGAACATTAACAGAATTGATAAGTCAGGGTCTTGCTGACCTTGGTACCATTCCAGAAGTAATATTTTCACTAAGGTGAACTATTTCTGGACATTTCTCCAATGTACTGAACACAAACTTTTTTTTTTTTTCCTGACATTGGAGTGAGCACAGCTCCTTGTTTCTGTTCTCTGTTGAATGGGAACAATATATTCTTACTGCAGCCAAGGTCATCCAAATTCTTGCCCCTTGGCAGGGATTCACATTTTTCCTCCAAATGCTTTAACAAACAGGTCTTGCTTTCCTCTCCTTAAACAGGTTGCACCTACTCCACAGAGCTCAGCCAGCAAAGCCAGGCTTCTCAAAGGTGTGGTCCTGCCAGCAGGAGCCTTGACTTTCCAGTAAAACTCCCCTTTCTCTGGTTTACTCTGTTGTTTCCTTCAAACTTAGGTGTCACTATTTATCAGCACTCCCAACCAACTTAAGCATTCCAAATACAAATCCATTTTTTTGGGCTGTGAATGAGTTGCTCAAGCAGGGCAGTAAAAGGGAGGGAGTTGGAACCAGGATTTCCTGAGGCACAGACTATCTGCTTGGCTTTGGAGTATTTTAATGAGTAAATGTTATTTGTCCTCAGTGTGACTGGCACCTGGAAAGCACACAGGACTGAGACCCCAGGGGAAATAAGTGTCTTTTCCTTTCTGGGAAAGGGGCACAGTCTTTGCCTGCCTGCACTGACAGTAAAAGCTCACGAGATCCAGGAAACCCCAGTGAACACAGCTTTCCCTGGTGTGAATCAGCACAGCTCCCTGGGCCTGCAGTGACACTGATTTATAGCAACTGAGCACTGTAGGCAGCTCAATTCATTTCATGAACCACAAAACACATTGTATGCAATCATCTTAATCTATAACAACAAAACCTGTGTGCTCAAGAAAATTGCTTGATGATACTGCAGATACATACATTTATCCACGTGAATTAAGAGTTACTGAACATATCTTTAATTACTGGCAATACTCTGAATGGCCCATGGCCCACAAATGTATCTCTATCATAATCACAGTCAACCCTTCTCCTCTTCAAAGTCTATCATAATTGTTTACTAATTAATCTTTAAGCTCTTGTACCACACAGCATGTTTAGCCTTCTATAAACACAGACTACACAGTTCTGGAGAAGAAAAGGAGAGGATGATGTGTTAGGGAATTTACTGCATTTGCTGAAAGACTCACTGCTTGGCATTTATTTTTGTTAACTTCTTTAGAATCCTGAGATTCAACAGAGGCCTGTCTTAGTTCTATCACTCAGATAAATATCCTGATGTGGTTCTAGGCAGCACCTTAACATGCTGCCTACAGTGGCAGTCACTGTCTGCCTTGCTAGATTGCACTCAGGCAAAACACTCGGGGCTCATGCATCACCAAATCTTGCCTGTACTCCAAATAAATTGTATTGAAGTTCTCTTTCTTGAGCAGTCTTAAAACTCTGCTTGCTTGCATGACAAGCAGTGAGATCTTTACTGCAGACATTAATAGGAAGTGGAGCAAGTCTTTCATTTGAAAGGTAACAATAGGTAACGTTACCTGGCACATCCTTGCTTAGGGTATGGCTGAAACAGCTGCAACTGTTAAGGCTGATAATTTCCAAGTTTTACAATGGCCTCTGGCTGAATTTTTCAGAGGTAGCACCAAGTCATTTCTCTAAATAAGGGTAGAGGATGGGCTGCCAGGTCAAATAACTCTAACATAGTCATGGTCAGAAATAACTCAAAATTGTGCAAAGAAAGTGATGCTCTTCTTGGGGAAATTTTAGTGGGGCTGAGTTACAAAAAACAATTATAGTTTGAAGTTGAATTTTAGGGTGTTTAAGTTACACATCATCTTAAGTCAACATGGGGGATGGCAACATCAACAACTGAAGTTAGGAAATGCTGGGATTCATGGCATTTGGGCAAGTTCTGCTCAGCTGCATTGATGGTTTTCACTAGGATGCATTTTATGAGGAGGTCACTCGCTTCCCTGACCCCACTCTGCTGCACTAGGTACAGGCAGAAGGAAGTTTCAGGTCTTTCTCCCTTATTCTGAGATTAGACACAAAAATCCTTTCTTTTACATGAAACTCAGCAAATTTCAGGAAAAACTCACAGTCCTCATTGTTCTTGTCTTCATTGGAGACAGAATCAAGGCAAAAGGACTGAAACCACATCAGACAGAACAAGCTCTGGGCACTGCAGGAGTTACTCTACACAAATCAAGTCATGCTGCTGTGCAGTGACCGATGGAGTGAGGCTTTCTGAGACAAAAAAATAGGCTGATTCTGACAGGGGGGGAACTGCACTTCTATGAATAGTACTTTTCAAAGGCACTCAGCTGCTTGGGCAGGTACGTGTCTCCACGCAGGCATGTACACAAGAAAAGAGGGGAAAGATTTCAGCAACCCAAGTGGAGCTTTGGGACTATATTGTGTTCATGTGTTGCTAAAGCTGATGATGTGCCAGTATGAACTGGCCCATCAGATGGGCACAGGCTCTCTCTGTTCTTTCCTAGGAAGGTGGCAGATAAAAGACAAGGCATTCAAGTAGCTGACAGGGTAACCTGTAAGTGCCTGTCCTGAGCAATCTACTTGTCAGCTTTCCTGGCTAAGAGAGGAGACGTGTGCCACAGCTGTCAGCTTTGTGTCATCTTTCCTCTCTGCCTTTCATCGTCCTTCATCCCATGAATGGAGGTTTTATTTTACTTTCTTTTTTTGGCCCAGCTCGCAGGAGCTCCTTTGTCCCACTGCCTTAATGGATCTTGTGAGTGTGCAAATGCAGCCAGTTCCAGGAATGGCTACATGGGGCACAGGACCAAAGGCATAAGGAAACCATCATCACCATCATCATCCAACAGGCCCACTGAGGCCTGGAGGTGTAAATGCTCAGGCTACCCTGGAGGTGACTGAGCACAGAGCCTGCCCTTTGGGCTACTATAGCACACTGGCAGTTGTCCACAAGCACAGCACAAAGGACAGGGCTTTCCTTTTTCCCTTTGAGTGATTCCACAAACACTTCATCACAAGGGTAACTGCCTGTGAAAACAGGGAATTTCAAAGCTGCTTTTCTCTAACAGTGCATCAATGCCATCACTAATGAAAGTAGCTTCTAAGTTTGACCAGGAAAATTCCTGCACCTGATGCATTTCCCTATTTCTCCCTGGCAGAAGCTAAGCCAGGCACTCCCAGCTGTTGGACATGCATGTGGGTACAAAGAGCACTTAAACATCCACCTTCTCATGGAGATAAAGGGCTCACTCCTCAACTCTCTCCCCTCCACCACAATTATCTAACAGAAGGTGTAGGGATAGATTATGAAAATCTCTGGCTTTGAACAGAAACACCCATCTAAAACAATAATGATGTCTTCAGGCAAACCTTCTCGATCCCTCAGAGCTGCCAGGACACACACACAGGAAGGAGGCTGTGGAGCTCCTGTGCAAATTCAGAAGAGTCATGAAAGATCAAAGCAGCACTAGAGACTGGCAAGAGCACACCTTTAATTTTAGAAAAATAGCATAGCTATGATTGCAAGCCATCTTCAGAAGCATAACTTGGGGAGCGTGGCACACCAGGAAAAATGAAGCATCAGCAGCTGGCACTGAAGCTCTGAGAAGGGGCCAGGAGATTGCAGGCAGATGCATTTTATTGTCAAACAGATTCTAATGAAGTGTCTCAATTTAAGAATGTCAACAATATTCTACTTTGATCAAGAATATTTCATCATTCCTGGATCAAAGGGGTTTTTTGTCTGACCTTTTTATTCCCTTTCCCTTTAGAAACATAAACCATCAGATTTAAAGGTATATGAACTTTGACTCTCTACTCTGACAAGAAACTAAAAAAACTTAATGGTGAAAGTTGCCCTCCTGAGTACAGGGGTGGACCTGGTGGGATGCAGAGGCTGCTCCCAGCTGGCATTAGTCTTTGCTTCTGTGAAAGTAAATGTCAAAGTAAATACTGAGACACAGCTCTGAGTGAAAATTCCAATTTCTGCTCATCTCTCCTGCTGGTTTCTGGGAGGCAGAAGGTAAAAGCTCATTAATATCTCCTCTCCTTTTCAGATACCCACTTGCTAGATGGCATTTACTTTGGTGTTCAGGTATTAAACAAGGAATTCTGAGCCTGTTCTGCTTTCAAATGTGGACTGAGTGCCAGAACAGAAAAAGGAGAACTGAGTGAAAGAAAACATTTGCAGTACCTTTGGAAAGACAAGCGTTCGGGTGGCGAGCAGCTCTCGGTTTTCAAGTTACTTGTCAAAGATGCAAGTTCCTGCATGCTCAGCTCTGGGCTTTTTTAACCTATCCATTAGAGAGATGAATTTTTAGATAACTACATGACATTTGCTGTGCTCATCGTGGTCATTCTGCCTGGGTGTTCCAGCCCTCCTCTCAGCCTGCCCCAGGATGTGCTGCCGCTGTGGCCAGGCCAGCCCTGCCGCCTTTGTCGCAGCGACCTGCACCATGAGCTTCACTCTCAGTACCTTCCAAACACCACTGCAGCCATCCCTGCCACTGGGAAAGTTTGGAAACAACAAGGAAGTGAAGTTAAAAACACATTTTGCCTATTTTAGATATAATTATGATTTCTGTCTGCAAAACTTACACTGCCTGATCACCTCACAAGCTTATCCACTCAGGGAAGTTAGGCACTGAGTCTGACCAGCAGATCCCAAAGGTACTTATAGTCCCTGGAATTTCTTATGGAACTGGCTGTCACAGATTCATCCAGTGTCTTAGAGCAAGTCTGTTATCAGGCAGGTAAAGAAGTTCCTGAGTACAAACATTTTCTGAACTTCCTAAGTTTATGGGGGAAAAATACTTGTGGGACCCTGCAGCAAGGGTTGTTTTGGCTCTGGCTGGAGAGGAAGATTCCAGCTGAATGAAAAGCATATTGCAATTGAGGGCTTTTTTACAGACAAAATGTTGCTTGACAAAGTATAAATTATTGCTTTATTTATCAGAGTAAGATAACTCAAAGTCAAGAGAAAATGAAACTGGAATATTTTAACTTCACTGTTTTTCACAGCTACCTGCTCACTGTTTTAAACAATAAAGGCCATAGTTAGCCCATTACTGATAAATACAAAACATTCTTCAGACAATATAATCATACTTCATACATCATCATTACTTGGCAAGAAAACAAACAAATGCAGTGGGTTTTATCACAGCACTCGCATTTGATCAAGAGTACAATAATCTTACTCAAATCAACACCATAACTAGAAAGTAATTGCTGTATAATCAGACATCAAACAGACAAAATCACCCTGGGTGTTTCTAACAAAATCACTTGGTGTCAGTTAAATTCTACTGCCTTTGGATGGTTTATTCACAAAGCGACAGTACTGAGACTTCCTGAAGCCCCTTCCTAATTCCTTCCTGACAGAGTAAGAGGAGAGATGCAGAAATGCAGCATCAGAGAGCTCTGTCCCAGGAACTGCATCAGTGCATGGCATCATGGACCACCCCACATCCCTGCTGTCTGCTCCAGTACCAAATCCAGGCAAGCACCATTCCCAATCTTTACTTCTGGACCCACACCCCAGATGTAGCGACTGGCTGACAGCAGCATCAGGCTGAGAGGCAGAAAACAAGGGGTAATAACAGGAAAAAATATCTAAGCCTTCTCCCAGCTGGATGAGGGATATTCCCCTGCATTCACAGTATGGAAGCTCAGGCTTCAACACTGTGCCCTCAGTGCAAGAGTCAGTGCAAGAAAGTTTTTTTATGCACATGGCATGAAAAAGCTTTCCCACTCCCAACCTGGAAGCTCTTTCCTCGGTTTCCATCAGGCTGCTCTGAAAGGCAGGAATCCCTGGAGGTGCCAGTAGGAGCTCCAGTTGATTGTTCCATACAAAGGGACAGTTCTGTGAGGAAATCCTTTTGTACTGTGCATCAAATAGTCGTGTAATAATTGTATCATTTTCTCTGAAGAGCCTCAAAGCAAACGATTTCAAAGGCAGGAAGAAGCGAATACCTGGAGCTGTCTAATTACAGACTCTGAGATATGCACAGCAAAGTATTAAAATAAATGATATAGATGGATTATCAGAGAAGAGAGTGGGGCTGATAAGCCATATTTAGTATACTAATCCTGACTGTTTGTTTTGCATTCTTTGAGCCTTTTAAGATGACAGGTTCTGATCAACTGCTTCCCTTAGAGGTTGGCAGCTTTCCTGCTCTAGCAGTTAATTTCTGTTTGATGTTCTCAACTTTGTGTCAATGTACAAACTACTGTTAAGATATATAGCAGCGATTAAAATAATTCATCCATCTGGTTATAATTAAAGACCTAGTTAAACGTAATGACAACTTGATGTAGCAAAGCCAGCTCTCATCTTTTAAAAGGGCTGTGTACATTCAGAAACTAATGCTGTAAATGGGTGACAGACTACTGCAATGTGGCCATTAAATTCAGGGGAATTAATTAAACTTGTTTCATAAAAAAGCCTTAATGACATTTACTGGCAAGACAAGTAAGGCAGAAATTGCAAGTAGCCATGATTGCTCCCTATGGAATCTCACTGCTTCCAGAAGACCTCAGCAGACCCTCCAAGCACCACAGCAGACCCTGGATTGAGGCAAAAGGGAGTTATGAATTTGCTCTCCCATAAGGGCTGTAACTACAAATTTAAGTCTCTGCTGGCTGGTCCCCAACTAAGAAACTAAGAACATAAACACAGGGAGGTACAAACACAATCCTGACATTTTGGGCATCATGAGCAGTGAGCTCTGTGAATAGGAAATGTTTGTGAAGATCACAAAATACATCAGAACCACAGAGACAGATGAAGCTTCATTAATCCTGGGAAATAAAGCAAAGACATCCCCAGTAAGCTGGAAGAGATGGCATTCTGCTTTCTGGCTTTGCCTGCTGGCAACAGGAAAGATGTGCCACTCATTCCAAATATTGTATGTTGTGGCAAAAAAATCTCAGGGACTTCCATCACCTTATGTCAGATCCTGTCAGATCCAGGATTTCTGTTGTCTTGAACAAGACCAGGATCAGCACCAGAAACTGAACTATTTAATAACTGATGCTGACTTTGCATTGGTTTGGATCTATCCAAGTGTCTTTCAAAAAGTAGAAAATTGCAATGTCTTAATTTGGGTCCAAAGAAACATTAACTCAATCTGAAGGGATTACTTCATTTCCATATTTAAGTGTTTTAAAGAGGCAATTTTGAAACACAAACACCCTTGAATTGTTAGATTACAAGATCTACCTGACTGGAATGATTTTTTTTAATAGAAGAACAATTTTGCAGAAGAGTCGTATATTTGTGAAGCTATCATCATAACTAAATCTGATTTTTTTCTGAAAAAATCCTGTTTCCACTGAAATCTGTCACCCAAGCCAGAGGCTGGGAATATTCTTCAGGTTTTGGCAGTCACAAAGAGATTCTTGCCTGATTCCATTATTCCCTTTTCAATAAACTCTGCAAGTATAAAACAGTGCAGTCTCCATAGCAAACCAAGGCAGTAGAAGAATATTATCAAAATCTTCCTTACCTTTGCAATGTTATTTGAACAGGTGTGTGCAGTGAAGCCTCCCCTAATTCCCACCTTCCATTCCCATTCTGGGTGTAAAACAAGATATTGCTGAAAATTTCATTGGTTTAAGGCTTTTTCCTCTTTTGTCCTCCTCACAATTAAAAAAGAGAAATCCACACGTAAAGCTCAACTTCCAGCCTGTGCCTTGACTTTCTGCCCTTCAAATATTCCATGTTATATTGCTGGTGGATCAATGCACAATACCTACTTGATAAAGCCCCAATGCAGAGTGGAAATGATATTTCCACATCACAACCATAAGCTGCTGGATTTCCTCTTCATTTGATTTAAAGTCTTTTGCCAGCTGATTTTATTTGAGGACAAGACTCTCAAGCAGGTCTGAGGTTTGAGTTTGAGGTATTTTTTTTGCTTTAGTCACACATTTTAACTCTTTTCTCTTTGACCAGCAGATTGTGAACAACCTTTTGCTGTGTCCAACCACTTTTTCTTCATTAATAGATGTTGAAGATTTTTTGCTTTGAAGCACCTTTTACAACTCCTAGCAAAGTGCCTGGTACTACACAACAGAACTGGCAAACTCCAACCCTTTCCTCACTGAAGCTCCCCTGTGGGTCAGACACCACAGTGACAGTTCTGCAGCGCACACGCCTCTGTTTCTACGTCTGGTCCAGGTCCAGAGGCAGAGAAACAAAGGCAGCTGTTAACAGTTCCAACTGGCCAAGGGGAAACCCAGAGGATAAGAAATCTCCTGAGAAGACCCAGAGCCATGAGATTTGCAGTCAGATAGCCAGCCCAACTCTCAGTGACCTCTCTGAGAGAACTGAAAACGTCTGGCCGCTTGTCAAAACTGAACATCCAACCCCGTTGCTGAAGGAAACCCATAGTAAGAGATAGCCAAAGCAATATCAAAGGCACAAAATCCATGAGATATAAGTAATGGAGTTGTTTTGGGAATAGCCTTTTCTGCACTGCACGCTCTGTACTGTTTCATAATTATATGCAGACACCAGTTCCTGTTCTGCCCTAATCAGGATAACACAATCCTTACTGCCTCGAACGCACAGCCTTGGCGTCCCCTTTTGGACATTTCTTTACAGGCTAAAACTGAGCCAAAATGTCAAAATATTACAGGAGAGACCAAAGGGAGAATTGCCAATATTCAGCCAGAGCAGTTCTTCCATCAGCCACACTCTTAGCTCTCTCTACGTTATATTCACAACCTCCATCCCCCAAAATTATTTTGTACTAGTGAACACGAGCAAGGCTATGAAAATCTAATTCCTAATCCTTCCAGACCAGTGGTTCATGGTCTGTACTGGGAATAACCATTCCTAGCAGCATTTTAATCAGGGAGCCAACATATCCAGCCCCTGGCAATCACAGGGCAGGTGGATTTGGGATTGAGAGGGAATCAATAGCATGGACCTGCATTCAGAGGACCCTCCAAACCCTACTTTCAGCCGTGAATACAAATGCTCTGGGAACCTGACTTGTTTCAGCCACTCCAGGACCAGCTGGCTTTAATTTATCTCAGTATTCATAAATGAATCACTTGAATTTTTAATTTTTAGCCAAAACAAAAGGCTCTATATTTGGGGGCCAGTGTGGAGGCAGTAGGAGAAATCTGCCTCACCCTCAGCTACTGCAGAATTGACCAGCACAGAAGTTGGGATTAAGGTTCTGCAGGAAACAGGGAACCTCAGCTAAGAAGCAAGGCCAGAGTGCCCTGGAGTAGCCACTGTACAGCTACAACCTCATTCCCTGGATGAGAGGCTTCACCACAGGTTTCCATGGCAAATCCTTCTCCACAGTTCTTTTTCCTATTCCTCAGAGTCTGGCGTTATTCTGCTTCAGATCAGCTGCTGTCTAAATTATCTTACAGAGATAATCTGAGATCATTGCCTGAGACAACAAAGCAAATGGAATAATTTAATTTTTATTACAGCCAATTGAAGTCAGCCATGAGGATTTATCAAACCTAGAGGGAATTCTCAGGTATTTCTCAGTCTTGCTGTAACTAAGTACGACACGCAGTGCCAGGACAAGATGGAAATGTAAGCCATGCTCCTAGCAGCCAACTGAAGATGGAGACAGTGTGACCAGGCACTGCCAAGCTGACCCTTCAGCAACCCTGGACAGGCCTGTGGCCCCTCTCAGAACCCCCCACCAAACAGCCCTTGCACCACCAAGGTGCCCCAGGACATGCACACCAGCACCCAGTGGATTCATGGCCCACCCTTCCTCAGGGTGACACCAGGGAAGTGCCAGCTGGGGGAATTCACCAACACCTCCACCAGACCCTGCTGCCAAGGGAAATTCAGCTGGACTTTTACCCTAACACCCCTCCTTTACGCAATTCCTATCTCTTTCTTCACAGGACCTCCTCATCCGAATCTCCTTGGCACAACCCAAGCTGGCCTTCCATCACCAGGGCAGAAGGAGCTGAGTGTGGAAGCAATTTGCTCCTCGGAGCATGCATCATTCCTCCAGTCAACGTGTGCATCTGGCCAGCCTTCCTTGGACTGCTTTACAGAGCAGTGGACGCTGTCCAGAGCGCTCTGCTCAGTGTCCCCGACAAGATGGCCATCAAAGACTGGGTTAGGGGTCAGGCACCCAAAGCCATTAGCACTCCAAAGTGATTGATTATCATCATGTGTGGTCTCAATCAAGAGCCGGTAATGAGCTGCATTCATTAATCCCATTTATATGTTTGCATAGTCCAGTCTTGAATTTCAGAGAATAAAAAGGCTTCATACTGAGATCGGCACACTGCACTACCTGGCAAGGAGAAGGAAGTCACAGAGGGCATAAAGGATTTGCATATAACTCTGCATTTTGGGAATTACAGCCCAGGTATTTTCTAAATGCCAAGCAGAGTAGCTCCACAGCATGGCCTGCACACCTCCCAGCAGCACCAAGGCACAAGCTTGTCTTCCCCACCTCTGTGCTACAGTTTCATCTGTACTTATTGGATGTTTTCCTTGCACTTCTAAAATAACTCTCCATGACCACAGCTCTATCCAGTGTTACACCCACTCCAAGTTTCTGTTCCTGTTTAGACCATTATGGGTTCTCTGTCACTTCGTGTTTGATAACCCCTTAATTTCTTCTTATCACCTCCACCAAAAACCTCATGTTCTGAACATGCCCCTGCCACCTCTGGCTGTCCAGTCTTCCTCAAGCCATGCCCCTGTGATAACCTTCAGCAGAGAGCCCCATCAGAAGTAACTTGACCCCATGCCCTACCCTCACATCCCATTTTGAGCAGGCCAGGCTTCCACCCTCTGCTGAGCCCTACACATCAGCCCAGGTTCCTTTCACTAGCATTAAAGCCATGTTTTCCTGCTTCCCCTCTCCAAAGATTCCCTAAAGAAATCATAAAACTAAAGGGTGAAATTCTGTCTCAGTTGCAGCCAATGGGAATTAAAATAGTAAGTTGCCACTGACTTGAACAAGGCTGGGACTGATCTCAGCACTCGGAGCTCCAGCACAAGGCTCTGTGCTTCACCCAGAATGATGAGGGGGTTTTCAGCTTCACCACTTTTGAAAATACTCCAGAATATCAGTGAGGACACCTTCAATGCATTTCACTCTGTCAGAAGACTTCCATATGGATAAACTCACTGACCAGAACAGCACAAACATGCCAGAACACAACTTCTTTGCAAAATACATTTGCAAAATACATTAAATTTCAACTGTCTCACCCTTAAGTAGAAACCATTTATTTTAAAAGATGTTGGAAACTGCACTCACCTCAGATAGCTCAAGGAATCAGCTAATTGCATGCTGGATATCCAGAGGCTGTCACCACTTTTCCCAGCATAAATTCAGTACACAATGTAAAAAACAAAGTCCTTTCAAAAAGTTAAGAGGGGTTTGTTGGGTTTTTTTCAGAAGGGTATTACTTCCTTAAAAGCAGATTGGAATAATACATGCCTCTAAATGTTCCCAGGCCCCTTTTTTGTAGAAATGCTTTTAGCATTTCATGTGGGGAAAAAAATATGTACCAGTGAGAGGTAATGATATTTATCCACTCTAATGCAAAAGAACAGCAAATATGCTAAAGGTAACCAGCACCTAATTGTGTAAGCTATTCAGAAACTTTACAATTATGCACTGAAACCTAAAATAATCAAGGTAAAGGTGACACTGACTGCACAGTAAACTTAAACACCTTTATTTTTCTTCTGCAAACCCCTAAAGCCCAGTGCACAGGCTCACCTTCCATGTGATGCCACACATTGCTGGTGCTCCCTGCTGCAATGCCCTGCTGGAAATAATCTGGTGGGTAGGTAAATTCCATGGCCAGCACTTAATATCCTTATATCACACCCATAATCCACAACAAGGAGTTCTTTATTTCTTCAAAGGAAAGACCACCTCTGCTAACACTCCTTGAGTGGCAGCAGAAAGCCAGGAGATGCCTGGGTCATGCCTGAGGGATGCCAGGATGAAAAAGCACTCAGAGGGCCCTGCAAAGCACTGTCCTGGTGGTAGAAGGAGAAGAGGAGTCCTGGAAATGCTCCTTCCAATGATCTCTAGAAAGACAGGATCAGGCAGAGAGATATCATCTCCAGAGTCTCTCACAGGACAGGAAAGAAATTGAAAGATGCAGAGTTGTGGAATAAAACTACTGATTGGAAATAAAGTGAGAGAGCAGGAAAGAGTTTGTGTTTGCTCCATAGAGAGACAATGACAAAGGACACAGAACTGGTCCCCTGAGGAGTTTTTTTCACTGGGATTCAGTGATTCAGGAAGTCTCTCAGTACAAGGTTTTACAGACCAAGCTACCTACTTCTATGGATACAGAGGGAGAATTGATCATTCTTTAGGAAAAACACCCAGCAGGAGACCAGCAGGTGTCAACGCTGGTCTGGCAAGCAGCTGTTGCCTCCAAAACCATCTTCTCAATGAAAGAGAGAAAAACTGAGAGCTGAGCTCAGCCTTGGTGCTCATGAGAGGCCAGAGGGGGTGCAGTGAACACTGCAGTCCCAGGTGTGCACCTGGCCACCCCTGGCTCTGTGACTTCAGCCAAGCTGTTTTCTCTTCCCTCCTGCTTCTCCTGGGTTCAACTGCACCAACCAGCAGCAGGACTAGCCCTGCTCTCTGGCCACAGCCCTCTAAGCTCAGTTTTAGGGGGTAGCTGGGAAAGCAGTGCTGGAGCTGAGCTGACATTGCTGAAAGAGGGTTTTGCCTTTGTCTCTCTCTGACCATTTCGGTTTCATGCATGAGTTTAACAGGTACATGGGAGTATACAAATAAACAAGTGTTTCTAAACATAAATCCTTATTTCATTAACTCAGAGGGACTAAAGGAACTGTGCCCTCCCCCTCAGCTCAGGAGGGATTCAACAGGAGCTGCTGATTACAATATAAGCATGTAGCACATCCCATAACTCCAGAGCTGTGCACCTCCTGTCTGCTGGTACCTTCCCTCACTTGGGAAAGGATCTGCAAGGCCTCAGGCTTTATACAGATTAGAATAAAATTTACTCTGGCTTTTAATTTTAGAGCTATAATGCCTTAGTGCTTCATTTATTGGCAAGTGAGCAAACAAAGAGAAGGACAAAAATTCATAGACAGCCCTCCTTCAGAAATAGGAAAAAAGAAAATATTTCTAAAACCCCCATACAGCCAAAAGGTCTTAACAGCAGCACTACAGCAGTTTAATGAATGTAGGTAATGAATCTGGTGAATCCAGGTAAGAAGTCACACCCACTGGCTCATGTCTGGAAAAACACCTATCACATGCACAGCCTAAGTACAATCCTGAAACACTCACGTGGAGAGGCTGCACGAGCTCCCAGTCACTCGTGGGAAGAGCACTTTGTCACTCCCTCACTGAGTTTGGGGTTCATACAGCTGGCTTCAGTTTTACAGAATCTCAGCTGGCACTCAGAGCAATGGAGAAGCTCAGTCATACAGCACTCAGGGGTCATGGGGCAGCTTCAGCAAAGGAACAAATTCAGCACAGGAAGGTCCAGATCTCCTGTCTGGTTGTTTCCTGTTCCTCTCATCTTGCTTAGCTCCCCACAACTTGCTCCTCAGCAATCAGTCAACAGTTTTGGCAGGGGAAAGAGACCATCAGCTTCTAAACTCAAAGAAAGTTCAGCAGAGAACACCAGAAAAAAAATCAATTCTCAAGCTCTGTAGTTCCAATGTTTCCCTAAATCCACCAGTCTGCAGTTGAAAGGAACCTAATTAATTACAGAGGTGACTGAAAGGAAGTTTCTTTGTTGTTTGCAACTAATTTGGGTGGGTGTATGCTAAAACTTGAATGCTAATCAGCAAGCATCTTCCTGAAAGAAATCTTTCAGTCGTCTTCCTTTGCTGTGCTTTGGATCCTATCACAAAGCAGCTCAGGGGACAGGACCTGAACTCTCTCCCATCAAAGCAAGCTGGAAGATGTGCTCCAGCTGGGTCCACAGCACCCCCACAGTGAGACCCTGTGTCCCAAGGCTGGCACAAGGGTGCTGCAGCTTAAACACAACACAAGCAAAAGGGCAAGAGCCTCCTCCTGATGGAAGTTTACACAGTGATTTTTACAAGGCAAAGTCCTGAGATTCTGTTTGATGCCTCATGCTGGAAGTGCTCAAGGCCAGGCTGGATGGAGCTCTGAGCAGGCTGGTCTAGTGGGAGATGTCCCTGCCCACAACAGGGCAGGTGGAACTGGGTGATCCTAAAGACCCTTCCAACCCAAACCACACTGATTCCATGATTTAAGCTTTTCTTCTTTGAAAGAGTCTTGTAACAGGCTCTGCTGGTGTCCAGCTGAGACAATCTGTGCAAATTCAAATTCTGCAAAGCTGAGGAGATGGAAATCTATAAATATCATTATTTTGATACACATTCATCTGTCTCATCTTCTAAAAAAAAAAGTCAGGCATCTTCCATTTCTGAAAGCTCAGAGACACAAGAAAATGAAACATAAAATAAGGTCCTGAGTTGCAGATGGTATAAGGAGATTCCTACAACTTTTATTGCTGTTCATCAGGGTTCAAAAAAATCCAGCTGGGCATGGGGTGGAAATGAGTCTTATTTCTTTACCAGAGTTCACAGACTCTACAAAATTTATAGTGCTGCAATTAAAAACTGGAAAGAAAAATATGTTGGCTAATAATAAAATAATACAAAAGGGCCAGGCTCCCTAGCTAAACACTGATCTTCCAAGTCCTGACTAAAAGATGCTGGAAATCTATGACATACAGAAATTCTAGACAGAGACTCATGACTTTGAAGGAATTTTCATTCCATAATGGAATTAATTTTTGTTTAAAATATACCCAAAACAACATTTCTATAAAAATTAAATGTTTAAATAAAATATTTAGTGTCTTTAAAAACATGAAAGGATGTTACTTTTTTGTCCTTTCTTATTGTTCAAAATCCTGTCTTATCACTGGTGCTGATTGGATCTTTTCCAGGTTTCTTTTTCAGCTTTCTCTTCCTTTGTTTGGGGTTTTTTTGTTGTCTTTTTTTAAAGTTTTCTAGACTTCCTTTCATCCTTTGCAACTTTTGGACACCCTTGTTCTATTGCATCCAGGATCAATAAAGGATAAAGAGGTAAAACAAAAATTAAAGATTAACATCTCCCTTTTTAATGAAAAGCAAGAAAAGTGATGTTTATGATCTAGTAAGAAAGTTGTCTTTCATCAGAAACATTTTCAATGGGAGATGTGAACAAGATATACCACCAACATTTAAACTGATCTAACTTTATGAACTAGTTTTGTCTAACTTTAGTCAACATACTGCTTAATATATGAGAAGAAAATAGTTTGTACAGGAATTACTGCTATCACTGGAATCAAATTAGAGCTAATAATAATAGTAGTAACAATAATTTTTGTTTATATAAGGTGTTTCTACAGCCTTTTTTACCAGTTAAATATTTCACAGGCCTAAAAAATGTACATTCAATTAAGCTTTTTTTACTCTTTGATGACACATATCCCTGAAGAAACATCTAAACTAAGCTGCTAAGAATTTGGAGAAGAAAGTTGTAGCAGGGCATTGACCTCATATGAAAACAGAGAAGTAAAACATAAGGATTGTGTTTACTCTGTATGAGTTTCCTGTCGGCACTGTTTATTATTGGGCAATAAACACACTTGGACTGTAGAAATATATCTTTAGAAGAGGTATTAAGAATCAAACAGTTTCTGTAAATCTTCTGAGTGGTATTAACATTCAGATTTAAACAAGGTTCCACACATAACATGCATTTGATCATTTAACAGGTCCACTTCCAAAATATTTCTGCCTGCAGATGTCCAGTTAGTATCTGATTCTTCCACTTTGCTTGGCCAAAATGCTGAGATTTAGTCTTATTTTAACTAAACATATCCTAAGTTATTTTTATATGTGTCTCTTGGGCCTCAATTTCACTGCAGCAAATTTCTGCTGTGGTGATGAGCTGTAAATGTTCCTTTCGTCCATTTCCCCTCATTTATCCCACTTTGTGGCATCATCTGATAAAAATGCTGAGGACACACTCCCTCCCTCATGCAAAATACAAACAAATGGGACATGAAGAAAAGGCACCCCCACATCACTGCCCCAGCACTGGATGGAGTCCTGAGGGTGATGTACAGCACCAGGCTGGTGACACTGAGCTAGTTCAGTTGACACAAGTTTGCTTCTTTAGCACAAAGTACAATCCCCTCCTCTGCTAGCATCAGCACATATGCATGATGCCCCAGAGCCTGGAGCAGGGATGATCTAAGGAGTATTTCTCCAGGTTACTCATTCTGATCGCTTAGGGTCACTCAAAAACCAAAATGTTTCTGTTTGCTTGTCAAAAAGTAAATATGGGAGAAAATGCATTTCAGACTGAAAGAAATGTTTCATTACGATCACAAATGGCAAGTGGTTTTTTTCCATTTGAGGGCACTTCTTTACTTTTAGAATTTTTTCTTTTGGAAATTTTATTGAACCTGATCTTGGAACTCCATTTCAAAACAAAGCCTAAACCTTTCATTCAAAATGCACTCAAGTGACAGCTCTCACTTCACTTGTTTTTTATCAGGGTGTGAAAGTTGGGCCGAAATGGTTTGCCAAGTTTGACTGCAAGCAGTTTCTGTTGAACTGAGTCTGATTTTTCAGCAAATAAACCAGAGGAGTGATTATTTGTTTTAGCTATCTGTGAAAATAATATTAGCAATTCCACCATTAACTTTTTTGTCAATGACTGACGCAAAGACACGAGGGACCAACCCTGCTTTGCCAAGGGCCTTGGCAGTGTGGATGGGTGTTAATGAGAGGCCTAAATGCTAATTAAGCCCTCCACGGTGGTGTGTTTGTGTTTGAACCCACAGCATGTGCCCCAGCCTGGGGCTGGGCAGCCCATCCTGCCCAGCTCTGATTTCCATCCGGAGGGAGCCTGGCTCTGGGTCTCAGTGTCTGTGACAACTCTCTTACAGTGCCCAAATACCCCAAAGTGGCCCTTCAAAGCAGCTACACATGTAAGAATAGTATCCAGCAAGTGTGTGAATACAGCCAACCTTCTCCCACTCCTCAGAAAGTCAATGTCCAGAGCAAACCCCTCCTCTGACTTGTCAACACGCGCTGCCTCACCGCTTGGCCTTTCGAGATGCCAGCCCGGACGGAAGGTGATGGGAATTGAACTTCGGCTCTCAAGAGCCCCTGGCTTTGTTATCTCTAAGGGCCCAGGAAGATTTCAGGCACTATCAGTCCATGCCATGTCCTGACACTTGACTCACAAAGTGGCACTGGTGTTGGCTTACCTCCAGGCTGCAGATAGCGACTGTCAGCAGCGAGGTGAAAATGAACGGAGTGGAACAGAAGCAGAGATCCTACTGCTGCTTCTGGGAAAACACAGCATCCCACATTGCTGAGGAGTCCTCTCTCTTCTGACTCTCTCTGAACATCAAGATCTGTGCTACAGAGAGTCCAGGAGGTTGAGTTCACACAGCCTTTCTTAGTGAGTTACCTCCATCTCTGCGTAGGCCACAGGGAAATGCTAAAAAACCTGATGGATGTCAGACCAAGACTCTGTGTGGATCCCAGAAACGCAGCTATGACACAGATTCCAAGCATCACTGAAAGCAAGGAAGTTTCTCATTTTCCCCATGCAATTTGCCTCTTCTTCCAGAAGATAAGTATATCATTATGTGCAGATATATTCTGTATTTCCTATTCAGAAAGAAGACACTGCAAGCCCATAGCCCCAGACAAGACACCAAGTCACAACCCACAATTTGATTTGAATGCACTTCAGCCAGAAGCTCGAGCCTGATGATAATAACCTGACATCTCTCTGGGAACAGATAGCAGGCTGCAAAACTGATCTTCTCCCACTGTTGAGCTGTGCCTGTGTTACGTGCATAAGACAGATGCAGGAATGCCTTAGGAAGGAGGCAGATACTGCTTTCAATGAGAAACCAGATAACAGTGAAGAAAGCAGCTGCTTTAGAGAAACTTGGGTGCTTCTAAAGCATTCAGAACTGCGGAGGCATTTAGTGTTTGCTCTTTTATCAGTGCAGCTGCAAGTGATAATTCAACCTCCAAGTGGTCTGGGCTTTTGTTCTGTTTGAATTGAAAAATGCCCAAACAAAAATCCCTGCATTGTGTCGGGATTATATGCTTGAAAGGAACTGAACAAATTGCATTTAGAATGATCAAAATGATCCATTTTCCTTACCGTGTTGCTGGTAGACAAAGGGTGGTGTTTGAAAATCAAATCTTACCACTATCAATGTTACTGCCTGATGTGAGTGCAGTGATATAGCTTTATCAGGCAAATTCCAAGACAGATTTACCCAAAAGACAGTTATCTTTATTATCCTCCTCTTGCAAACAGCAGTTGCCAGTGTCACACACTGACACTTCACTAGACATCCTAAGCATCTTTATCATCTCAATATCCCAAAATAGAATGCCTTCTGTATACTGATGTCTCCACAAGAATACACTTGCAAATGCTGTTCCTCCTTGTATAAAAACAATATGAAATAATAATAATCACTGTTACAAATTACTGCACTCTGAATGTTGCTTCTCTTACATCCTCCCATGTTTGAGACAGAGAATAAGGCCCAGCTTCTTGTATATTTAGGAACCTCATTCCCACTAAAAATCGAGCCTAAATCCTGGTTTGAATTAAGCCTCACCTTTTGTGAATGAGGTACCCCTGTGCCTGCAGACAAGAGCTCTGCTGCTGCTACTGCAGGAATCTCCAGCACGACGTGAGGTTGGTGCTGCACCCCGAGATGCAGTGATCTGAGCTCACTGCCCACCCCAATAAAACAGCACTGCCAGTGTTAGGGACCTGTATTTAGACAGGTATCTGAATCCATGGAGACACTCAGCAGGAAAAACATCCCAACAGATGCACCTACTGGATGCTCCCCGCTTCCCAAACCATGATTTCCCCCAAAAGAAATGTTGATTTAAACCCTTCATGCTAACATGAGTGCAGGGTAAGGTTATGTGATTCTTGGAGCCACCAGGCCAGGTCATGAATGCTGTAGTAATGAAAAGAAAATTCCATGCTCATTGCCCAGCAAATAAAGACAGGATTGTGAAACCTGCCGTGCTGAGCTCTGCTCAGGGTGGGCACAGATTCACAGAAGAGCCCTGCACAGAGGATGGAGACTTTTGAGCATCATCTTCCAGTAATTTCCCTGAAATTTCTTAGAGCTGAGCACTGTGAAAAGTTGGTTATGAATGCAAGCTCTGATATTTATACCCCAGTCCAAGATCCAGGCATGCTACCTGTCCACAGAAACTGATGTCCCATTAAATTCTGCTGTGCCAACCATCCACGTCCTGGGTCAGAAACAACCAAATCCCATTGGGAATTGCCCTGGAGTGTGAGGAAATCCCTTCCCCACAGCCTGGCAAGCTTTAACTCTCCTAACCTCTACACAGAGATGAATCCAAAGAGGTTAAGAGAGAACCTCATCATAACCCCAGGATTTCCCTGCTGAGTTACTGTACTAAAAATCTCTCCTGGGGAAGAAGCAGTGACCCCAGGGGAACGAACAAGACTTTCTGAGCCTCAGTTCCAGGGTGCTACACATCCAAAGTTTCCACTGACTTGCTTACAACTAAAGGTGCTCAATGGCTCCAGAAATCATAATAAAGGGTCACCTCCTATGGAGAGTTCAGATTATTTAGATTCTGCAATTGCTCATATTACCATGTCAAGAGGGATTTTTTCCAGGACATCATTATCTCCAATTTCCTAGGCTTTCAATGTTTTTCCTAGGGATAATCCCTTACAATGTGGGGTTTTTTTTCAATACATGCACTGAACAAAGTTCTCATACATGGAATGTAGAAGTTTTTATATAAACTTTCTAAAAAAAACCCCAAAGCCTTCAGTTTCAATTTGGTCTTCAGAGAGGTGCAAAAGCTTTGGTGTATTTTTAAAAGCAGAGCATTAGAAAGGATTTTTTTCCCTGGCTTAACTGACCCCGGAGTTCAACCTTAGCCAAGCTGATAGTTGAGAAAGTAAACTAATTACCACGTTATATCCAGAGCCTGCCCTGCCCCAGCATCACTGACCCAACATTGTCACACTGCACCTTCTTTTCCACACTTCTCAAAATTCAATTCAGTGAATCAGAGATGCTCCTGGATCATCCACTACCTTGGCATAGCAACCACCAGGAAAAGGCAGCTGTGCAGTGGTTTTAGAGCATCCACTGTCTCTGCTAAATAACCATTTTCATGACAAAAGTCAAGAAATAAATAACAATTTCAAGAAGTTCCTGAAACCCCTATTTAAAGTGCCTTAAGTTGTAAGTTCAAGGAAGGCAATGCCTTTGTGACAGCACAGCTGTCGATTAAAAAGATTCCCAGGGCCTCCTGGTTAGTCTGACTCTTGGTCTTTAGAATTATATGAATATAGGCTTAAGACCACCCAAATTCTTTTTTTTGTTTTTTTTTAGAGGGGAAGAGAAAGAGAACATGCACACAAGGGTGAGTGAGAGAGACCACTACCCTGGTGTTGGCCAAGTGTAGTTTTACAGTACCAAAGATGTGACAGGCAGCACTGACCTGTGACAGCAGCTGTATTTACACTAGAGCCTAGCAGGAAAAGTACACTGGAGGGGATGGTACACACACTGCAGGATGCACTGGCCTTTGGAGAGCTGCTTTAACCCACATGTGCAGAATCCAGCTGCAGGAATTTAATTCCCTGCCAAAGCACCACCGGGGGTAGCTGACTTTTGTCTCTTGCTTAGTGAGTACGTGGCTGATTTTGCACCTAAATCTCACCTCTCCAGCAGGAAGCATTCCCACAACAGTGGGACATTTTCTCCTGGGGAGCCAGAGACAATCCTGGTTATCTCCTATTTTATTAGCATCACCAGCATGACTGATGTGCTGAAGGAAACAGGATGACAGCAAACAAGTTGAGCAGCCTCTGGTCTGCAGGACAGGCTTAGAAAATAGGGGAAAATAAGAGCTTGAAATCTCCAATTCATTAAAAAAAACCAATAAACTGAACAAAATTTAAAGTATCTGTTCTCAGCAGAGAGGAAGGAGGTAGAAATACTTCAAGTAGCACAGTTTAGCACCTTATTGAAGCTGATCTCCCTAGGCTCCCTGGCAGTCCATGGAGAGAGGAGGAGAGGCTCCTCCAAGGATGAGGCAGAGCTGGAGCCCCCGGCTGTCCACGGATGGTGCAGAGGGGCAGGGACCCAAGACAAGCCCCTGGGAGGCAGGAGCTGTGCCCCTCGTAGATCCAGGCTCAAAGCAATCCCTTTGTCCTGGGTCTCTTCAAACTCAAATTCATTACACAGCCTTTGGACAACATTTCTTTGTTTTCTAATTGATTCAGGCTTTTTTAGGCTGATCTCTCAAGACAGAGTTTAAGAGAAACAGAATCAAATACTTGCTTTTTCAGCAGGGAAAACTAAAAAAAAAAAAAATCATGAACATTGCTCTGTCTTGGGCTGTAGATTTCCCGTGCTGCCCCCATCTTTACTGTTCTTCCTTCACACCATGAGTTCTTGGATAGCAAAGACAACAGTCTATGTCTTCAGGAACAAAGGCTGGCAGGAAAGTCGAATTAAAAATGGCAATCACATTTACAGCAGTATAGGCAGCTAAAATGATCACCTTTGTTTTTTATACCACTTCAGGTATCAAGTAGTTCAGAGCCCTGTTTTGCTAGCTCCCTGTGCATGGAAAGGAAACAGCCATCACCAACACATGGGAAGCATAACTGGCCAGTATCTTCAGGTGCTGAAGCTTTAAGCATGTTCACATGTCCCATTAATTCCTTTATTACCAGCTGCTTTTAATCCCCTGCCAAAAGCAGGTGCTTTTATACTTCCCCAAATAACAGATGGAATATGGGGCTTGTGAATCGGGGTGCAAGAGTCAAGATATGAGGGGCAGATGGGACAGGTTGGTGGGGAAGGGAGCAAGGAAGAGAGGACAAAGTTCAAAGTCATAGGAAGATTTAGCATAAACTTGTCAAGTAAGAGGCTGCAGCAGACAGATGTCAGTAGCAGGAAATCCAAACCACGATGTGTTTGGACATAAGTTTTCAGCACGGGAAGTATTCCAGTCTGCAGGACCTGAGCAAAGGCACTGGTGCAAGCAGAGCAAGAATGTGCAGTGACTTTGGTTCAAGTTTGCTCTCTGCCACAAGCAGGACGTGGCTCCTTCCTGGGCCTGCCACTGCTTCAGCCCTGCAGGTTTGAGTCAGTGAGGGCAGCATGGACACCCAGGAGGTGCTCGGGGCACCTGAGATGTAGCCAGCTATCCTCACAACTCTCTGGGAAAAGGGCAATTACTCCAAAACATTGCTAAAACCTCTTCATCAACTTGGGAGCCTTCTATTGCTTCTACCTGAGGTGCCTCGGGCCAGGCCTACACCAAGCTCTCATGGGTAATACAAAGAATTATATAGAATTATAGAATAGTTGGGGTCGGAAGGGACTTTACAGACCATGTCATTCCAACCCCCTGCCATGGGCAGGAACACCTCCCACTAGGCTAGGTTGCTCCAAGATCCATCCAACTTGGCCTATCCTGCTTCATCTTCTGCATCATTCATCCTGAAGAACCCATGCAAGTGTTTTCACTCATTCACTTGTCCCGAGTTAGGTACTTGTTGCATAACCAAACCCTGCACTTCTGGTAAAATAAAACAGAAATGCAGGTCAAGGTGGCACATGAGCTCAAGGGCCCAATTCTGATTTCACACACAGAATTAGCAAAATCCATCCATTCACAACAGCCACTCCTCCCACCTACACTCTCCTCATTTCTGAGGGGTTGGAAGGGAACAAGACAACTTCAGCTGACCCAAGGACCCTCTGGGCAACAGGAGCAGTCTTCCAGCAAGCCTCTCCTCCCCCTTCACCTGGACAGACAGTGCCACAGGCTGTAACCCCAGGAAGGGCTTAGAGAGGAGAGCAGGGAAACTGCTGCAGCTCAGTCTCTGACGTAGGTAGACCCACCACCCCTGCTGCCAGAAAGAACCTTCCAGGGACTCCTTTCCACAATATTGGGAATTCCTGCAAAACTCCCATTTCTGACGTGCTGCTCTTATGTGAAATATCCGCAGTGTTTGCAAAGAAGTGATTATGAATGACTAACCAGCCGTGCATATATTTCAAGAAAACTTGGAAACAAGCCTGTTATTTTTGGAAACATGGACACTTGTTCAGGGCAAGCTGGCAAGGAGGAGTTACTGTGGAAAGTTCCCTAAAGAACAGAGAGTCTGTAGTGCCACCTACTGCTTTTCTCTGGACTGTAACTTCAGATTTGAAAAAACCTCGGAGACGAGAAGTGCCACCCTGGAAAAGCCCCAAGCTTACCCAGGCCTGGCAATGACCCACACCAAATTCCTCACCAGAAGGTGCAAGAACACTGCCACAGAGAGATGCAAGAGCTAATCCTGCCGGGGAACTTTGCTACGAAGCATGGTGGCCCTTCAAAGAGCACTAAATTTTAATTACAAGCATCTTTAGTATTCTTTTTATGCACACAAGCAGCAAAGCTGATACAAACTCAATGCCTCCTCGGCTTCACCACAGACCAGTGACAGTAAGTTCCAAAGATACTCCAAATATATTGCAAAGATACATTGTATAAAATTGTGGTTCGTTAATTTTTTTGCTATTTGAATTTTTTCCATAATTTAACTTTTTAATGTAATTATAAGTCTTCCTGCTAGACAAGACAGAGCACAAGTTCCCAGTCTTCAGTGTGCTGATCAGTCAGTATTATATAAACCTTCACTAGGCTCACAAAATTTATTAAAAAAATAAGAAATCCAGTCCTTCCCTGTGTGCTTCTACTCAACTGCCCAGTCAAATATATGACTGTTCCCTGAGTACATCTCAATTTTCCTAACCACAAATTCACAAAACATAGACGATTCCACAAAGAAAAACAGATACTGCTTTTGGATTATGAGTTATAAACCAGAAAACAAAACATGCAAAAATACAAGGGGAAGGTTGCTTTTCTCCCGCAGCTACAGAGTATCAAAGAGCAGTAATTAGAATTTGCTACTCAGTACAACATATTATCAAAATCACCAAAGAGAGCATATCCATTTATTCATAAATGTGGTCTGGATTATACAGGCAGTGTAGATGCTTGGTTGGATGTGTGTCTGGTCTGGTTTGTGTTTGGTTTGGAATCCATTCATTTAGTCCTTAATTTGCCATTAAGGAACTGATACAGCAAGTGTGCACATTAAACATTTAAATACGGGTGCCTGGAGGCACAGAGAGCTAAACAACTGCAAGTGGTTATCGCTGAAAGTTTAAACAAGTGATTTTCCTTCCTCCACAAAGATGAGGTTAAAGGTTGGACCAGACGACCTCCAGAGATCCCCTCCAACCTAAACTCTTCTATCATTCAAGCACATGCAAGAGCAGGAAGAGACAGCCAAGAAAGAAGGGCAATGTCGAGTGTAATGCTCAGGAGCATCACTTCCCACGTGTAGCAGGACAAAGTTCCTACATCCAGCTCTTGGGACACTTCAGCCCACATCTTCAGAAGGATTTAGGTGAGCCACTGCCATGACATCAGCAGGACCTGAGCTCCTTCGTACCCAGGGTCTTGCACAAGGTTTCAAACTACAGACTTCTGAGAAAGCTCAGACACTGAGCTCCCCACAGTCTCAGTGACATGAATTTAAGGGTTCTCAATCACCTGGAGCATAAAACAGCACCAATTACATAGTCCTGAGATGTCTGGAAAGCCTGTGACCATCACAGTACACTGGCCACCAAAGAAGGGCTAAAGCCACCAGAGAGGATCTTAATGTCTGCTTTACAAAAATTCACCAGTTATGTCTAAGTTGTACCTCTATAAAAGCCTGACCTGAATCCCTCTTGCACCAAATGCCAAGTCCTTCTACACAGAATAAAGAGATTTCATCCAATGTCTAATAACTACTTATCTCCATTTATTTTAGCTAAAAACAAAATCCTCACAGATCTTGATAAACATTGAATACTGCCACAGTACTTTGAGCAATGTTTTTGGTAGAATACAGCAATAAAAAAAACATACCACATTTCATAGTCTGTTCTTCCAAAAACTCCTATAATTTGGCCTGTCTCATAAGAATTTTTTTTTTTAATTAGTAAAAAAGAAAAGGAAAAGCCTGCTTCAGCAGTGCAGAGCTTTTGATGGTGTCCAATGTGATGCAGCTGACAATGGCAAGTGAAGAGTGTGGGATCTGTACAAGAAAAGATTTGGGACAAAATACATTCAGTGTAATGGAAGGAAGACAGCATAAAAGAATCATCAGGAACACTTCCCCCAGTTCTGGGCTCCCCAGTACACAAAAACCCCATGGATTTACTGCTGTGAGTCCAATGGAGTGCCACAAGGATGATTAAGGGACTGGAGCCTCTCCCCTGTGAGGAGAGACAAGAACTGGGACTGTTCAGCCTAGAAAAGAGGGTTCAGGCAGATCCTATCACCTGGAATAAATACCTGTTGGAAGAGCAGGAAGGAGAGGGAGCCAAAGTCTCCTCACTGGAGCCCAGTGCCAGCACAAGAGGGACCAGGCACAAACTGAAACACAGGAAACTTCATCTGACCATAGGAAAAGTGGTTTGTTTTTTTTTTATTGTGAGAGTGCTCAAACTCTGGGATAGGTTGTCCAAAGAGGTTGTGGACTCTCCATTCTCAAAAGCAGAAATCCCAAACTTCTCAGCTTACCTTGGTTCTTTTTAAAAATTCAAATTCAGAGATCAAATCCACTCCATTAGGTCATGCCACAATTATTAAGTTGCAATAAAAATCAACAAAAATGCAGAACTGCAGACCAGGTGCAATATACACTGAAGTATCAAGACTCTTTCTTCTACTTAAATTTTTCTTTCTTTGATCCATTAGTACATGTAGGAAAGATTTTAAGAGGGGGATTCAGACTGACTTATCCCCAACTAAAATGTTGTAGCATTAACTGGACTTCACCTCCTTTAATATCAGGTACCCACACAAATGGATGTTGTGGACCAAAAAATACTGGGTTTACCTCAGAAGGAACAAGACAACTCTTCTTTGCTTCTTGCTAGTATTGAATTGTAAGGGTTACAATCAGGTCAGAGCAAATACAGATACAAAGAATCTGAAAATACTGACATGAACTCCTCAGCTGAACTCTGTTTGTATCATTCTTTTGTGCAAAATGCCTGAATTTCAGAGCAAAGCTTCCAGAAGAGATGACAAAATACATTTCAAACTGTCTTCTTCCCACACAGGAACAAGATCTGCATCTATTTAAGGAACTGGCAGGATACATTAATTATGTCCCCAAGAACAAGGTTTGGCCAACTATCTTTAGTGGCTCTGTGTAACCAAGCTTTAAATAAGTGCACAGAATGGAGGCAACAGTGTGCAGAGGCAGCAAGTGGCACTCAAAAAGCACAGCCTCACTCAGCAGGCCTGAGCAAACAGCCATGGTTTCCGTGGTGGTTGTAAGGAATTTGCTTTGAATCTGCATTAAATAGCCAAATTTTCTACATCCTGTTTGATGCATTTCAAAAACATCTGTTTTGATTAACTTGAAATCAGTGCGGCACGTTAACATCTCAGAGGAAATTAGGTTCATTTAATTTGGATTTTAAGGCTGTGGTCCCCTTGCTCTGGTGATACTGGGAAGGGCTTTATATGTGGAGGTTGTGCTTCTGCCATGCTGGCGATGGTGGAAGCCAAGCACCCTGAGCCTGGAGTAGGATACCTGGAGCCCAGGTGTGCTTCAATTGACTTCCCTGGGTGGTGGGGATTAATTCAGGGGAGGAATTGGCCAGATGAGAATTAAATCCTGTGGGATCCAAATTCTAGATGGAATCCTAAGAGGTGTGTTTCCCCTTGTGTGATTTCCCCTACGAAGACAGAAAAGAGCAGGAGCTGTTTTCATGAGCTTGTCTTGGTTTGAAGCACTGAAGGCAAGGGGTGACACCAGACAATTCTGAGAGAAATGGAAACCAACTGAAGTGATATCCCATCATCCTTGTGGGTAAGAATCATTTCCAGATTAAAATACCTTTCCACATGCATCTGTTGGGGTACAGCAAGCTGAAAGATGGGCTTTCTCCACAGAAAAGGTCATTTTCTTCTGGATAAGGGAAAAAAAGCCAAAGTCAGTAGTACACTCATTTGAAAAAGCCACTCCAGTATTACAGGTGGTGTAATTCAGCTGCCTCTCATTCCTATAACTCCTGTATCTGCAGTCACCTCTGGTTTGATGAAAGCTCTCAACTGGAAAAGAAACAAGGAAAAGAACAGCACAAGCATCTTGGGAATCTTCAAGTGTCATTCAGTATAGACATCTGGTCAGGCAAACCTGCCCAAAAGGAACACAGGGACACTGAAACAGTAAAATCAAAATAATACAAAAGTACCAGGATTAGAATCTATGGAAAACCCTCAGAAGGGGGTCACTGAAATATCTGAAATTACAGCATTAGGAGTACTACAGGCACAGCTTGTAAGGGAGGATCCAAAGAAAATGCCTCAGGTCTGTTTGTAGATAAAGTCCATTTTAATCCCACATTTTGTCAACCACTCTCATTTTTAGATATCAGACGTTATCAGCTTCCCACAGCTAAGATTTTCAAAGCAGATTAAAGATACAAATGATTTTCAATAAATTTTGGATAGCAAAACTCTTGAAAAATCTCTTCTGTGCCCATTCAGACAAGGATTGCTCCAATTGTGTATTTCTTCACATAGGATCTGGCTCAAGACTGGGAGGTTGCACATGTAGCTACAGGAATAATGGCTGGTCTGAGTTCTCTGATGAGACTTAGCAGTTGGTGAAGTTTCCAGGCTTTGAGCTTCTTTCTGTGGCAATCAAAGTAAGGCAGCTTTGCAGACCTTAGTGTCATATTTCCCTGCTCCTTTCAAAAAACCATCCAGTTTTCAACACAGCTCTAACGATAACTTCACAAAATTCTGTGGTTTTGCTTTGTAGATCATTTAAGTATTTTCTCTCATGTTGCTCCACAGCTCTACTGTGTCAGCTCCAAATGAATCAAAGAAATCTCAGAGCAAAAACTGCTTGAAACTGGTAATGCTCTTCTGGATTCTCAGAGGAACCACCAATTTTGCCTGATGAGGTTCACTCTAAAGACTTCATTGACTTAAGCAAATCTTTCAACATGCATGGCAAGAGTTTAAAGTTTCTAATGAACCATGAAACCAGGCAAGTTTCTAGGGCTTTTTGAGAATGCTTTCCTTAATTCTAGCTCCACATCACAATTTTGCCACCAATCTGACCATGCACAAGACCCATGGGAGCATTGTACAAGCTGCTGAGGAAAGCTGTGACAACCAGATCAGAATATCCAGCAGGGCCAGAGGACCAGAAGTTACACCAACTTGTAGGCCACAGCTCCAAGGGCCAGTCAGAGAGCAAGGTAAGGGTTGTCTATAGCAACACTGATCTCCTGTAACAAATAGGGCCTAGTTTGGTTTTCTCTTTTTAAACAGGGTTTCATTGTAAAATGCTTCATCAATACTGACAACAATGCACTTGGATCCAGGATAAAACTTCTGGACACAGAGAGGGAATCCATTGCCAAGTATTCTCTGAAATGCTCCTGAGGCAGCTTTTAAGGTCACTGTTTAAAGAAAGATTGAAAGCTACAGAAAACACTTGAGCTGCTGAAATCCAGCATCAGTCTTTTGCTCTGTCACAGTGTCCCTGCACAAGTTAGAGCACAGAGAAACTATCTCCCCATTTTCCTAATAACTGAGACTTCCTACCACATGGAAGTCATGGAAAGATAGAAGCTTTAAAGCTTCCCAGTGCTTAGCTGTAGCAAGGATGGGAAACATGAATACTTCATGTACCTTACCATGAAGGGGTAAAATTCACAATGGTTCTCACCAGTGCTGTCCAAACATACAATCAGCCACTGGCCAATGCAGGCACTTGGAGTGAAGGTGGAGGCTTGCCCACTGTGTAGCCAGCTTTGGGTCACAGCTGTGCTCCATCCTAGAGGGATGCTAAGCATAAGCACAGCTCGTTTTGAAATCCAGAAAACACACCTGCATTTGGCAGCTCTCTCTGAGCAATGAAAACAATCATTTTTATTTCTAATTGCACCAAAGAATTCACATGTAGATTCTCCACAGCAGAGCCTGGAGAGGCCTGTTCAGCAGCAGGCCTCCTAAAGGTCTGATATTCAGAGTGCAAATACGAATTTGCTGCAGCTCCAGACAGTAATTGCATTTATCCCCCTTGGTTACAGAAGCAGCAGAACCACCAAATTCCAGTTCCTCTTCACTAGTCAGCACTGGACTGACCTTACACTCTTTTACTTCAGTTTAAACATTGTCATTTGCATTTTCTTGTTTCTCAAAATCCTTCTGTATCTATATACAAAAAGATACATGACAGGGAGAAGCCTTGTGTATTTTTTAACATGTTAACTTTGAGGACAAAGATTAGAAACGTCTCGGTGACACAGACTGGAGTTAATTAGACAAAATATTCCATGTGCATACTCTCCTCAAGGCAGCATCTGCAGCTGATGTGTAATGCAAACCATGTTAAGCAGCTCTGTCCAGCCTGATTTCTGTCCAGCTACCAAGGATTCTGACTGAATTTCACCAGACAGAAATGTGCAATTTTTCTGTCATTAGAGAGCACCCAGGGAAGTAGCACAACAAAATGCTTCCTGCTGCTGTTAAAGGCAGGAGGCTGTGATTTCAGCTCAGTCATCTGCTCTCACATTGAGTAATCCACAAATATTTGAGCTTTCTGGCAGCATAACCCCCCCAACACCACAGTAGCAAAATCTTTTCCTCCAAATGTTCCAAGATGGTTCCATGTTTGCCTTCTCAGGCTATTGATAGTAAACTGCTTAATAGGAGAGGGCATCTGCGATGCTTTTCCTGATTATTGATAACATCTAGAAGGCTTAAACATGGCCTTTCCTGCTTCAGATTTTAAAGGAGGTTAATTGAGATCAGATACTTAAAGCTGAACTTAACAGCAACAGAGTAAGTGCACAGTCCAGACTATGGAAAGAAAATATGTTAAAAAATATTCGGAATGGTTAAATATATCCAGATCAGCCACACATGATAACTGCAGAGCACTTACAAAGAGAATGAAGGACACTGAGCCATTCTTGGCTCTCTGTGGAGTGCTCACTGGAAACACAGATGGAACTCCAGGAGACCAGAGAGCTGATCTTTAAGAGATAGGGAAGAGTTTGGGAACATTTAGTTCAGTCTGTAGACCTGAGTATAACCTCTACAATACAAAAGAGAAAGTAAGAAATGGATACATGCAACAGAACAAACAGAAATTTCACCTTTACAAGATAACTGACTTAAAAAAAAAGAAAAAAATCAGAATATTTAGAGAATAGAGAGAGGGAAAAGAACGAGACATGCTGCAGGATAGCAAACTGGGGGTCAGAGAGAAGTCAATCATTTGTTCTCTTCCTCCCCCAAGGACAGGACAACAGTGAAGGACTACATAATAAAAACAAAAGAAATTCAGCTGAGAGGTCAAGATGTTTAAAAGTTGAGTAATAGTAACTTGTAGAGACTGTGAAATCACCTGTCAAAGATTTCTAGACCCTGTCAGAGTTGTTCTGGCTAATTATTTACTTGACTGCAGCTATGCCTTCCAGCCCCCATCATCTCCTCTTGCCTCTGACATCCCATTTCATTCCTCCTTGTCTCACAATCTCTTCCTAGCACCACTTCTTCCCCCAGCAATGGGGGAAGGCTTTAAAGAATTCTGCCTCAAGAAAGTGATGAATGAAGATAGAATTAGTGTCACTAATGAGAACATTTTTCAGCCTTTATTAGACCAGTGGCTATGGTCACTTCTTGTGCTACAGTTATACAGTTGCCTTCATTGCAGCACAGCCATGAACAACTTAAAAACTCATCTTGAGATTTTCTAGGCATGAGGTAGAATTCCTAAGGACATCAACAGCTCCTGCATAGTGCAGCTTCCAAATTTTTTCCAGTTTGGAAAACACATTGTGTCAGTGGAGAAATAAGCTGTGGTCCTCTAGTTAAGGGCTGTATGACAATAATGCATGTGCAGAAGGCAGCAGAATTACAATGAACCACTGGACTCTGGCATTTCTTTCCTCTGAGAGCTTCATAACTTCAATGTTGCATTACCATCAGCTCTTTCCCTGGGATCTATTTTACAAGGAACTTACAAATGGCATGTGTAACAAATGCTATCTATTGCATTTTATTATTCATCTTTTTCCACATATTGACATTTGAGATGTAACCAGGGACTCTGCACAGAATATGTCTGGCAGGAGTGGTGTGCACTGATTAATGTCCCCTCGGTGCTGATATGAAACACATGGGTTCTATTAGCAAAGCCATGGATGAAATGATCCATTGGAAATTACTTACCTATTCCATGAACATGACTTACCAAAGCCAGGAATGTTCTAGAGATTAACTCTTACGAATGCATGGGAATTCAACCACTTCTTTCTGGGAAAAGGGGAGCATTTGCAACCACCCATAGGCTGCAAGGGGTCAGCCCTAAAATCTTTGGAAGGTCTCTGAGAGTACAGGAGCAAAGTTATATATTCAGACAATGAGTAAATGAAAAAAAGGGCTGTTATTATCCCTGTTCGCTTTGACAATTTGAAGTTATTTCTCTTTCAAGTTCAGGCTACAACTGAAAAAAGAATCCCTACAGAAGTTCCTAGATATGTGCTTAGTTCTATTAAAATCAGCATTCCATCAAAATTGTTGAAGTTAAGCATGTGCTCAAATATTTTTCTGACTAGTGGGTACTTACTTGCCAGGGTTTTATTTTCTTTATTGATACAACATTAACTCAAAAGTGCTGTGGACACATAAATATTAGCCAAAACCATTAACTTTTTCTGGATTTCTTGGCCTTTTAAAAAAAAATCTGGTCCAGCTAGAAGGCTGCCTTATCATTAAAGCAACATATTAAATTTCTCTGACAGTAAAATCTATCTATAGACATACAGTAACAACAAATTAACCTCAATCTGACATGAATGAAAACAGTTTCTAAGTGGTTATAGTTCCTAAAACAGAATCTATATGCAATAAATATAATTATTTCACTGAAATTGTTAGCACATGTTTTTCTTTTGCAACAGACATGTTCGCTGTACCATCTTTGTTGTATTGATATGTTCTTTAGTAGCCCCTTCTGTGCCTTCATCCTTGATTTAAATTTATCATGACACATTTTTAAACAATAGCAGGAAACCTCACTTATGACTTTAATTATAAAATGGTGTTATAAAATTATATCCACATTTTACTTTTGGCAGTTGGCAATCCTCATTTAACATAAATAACCCTTCTTGGCCTCAGCAGTTCTCTTTGGTTGATTTCAATGCTTACTGTATGTAATTGATATAAAAACACAAGGTTTAGGAAGCAGTTATTGGAACTTGTTAAAAGAAGTAGTCAAGTTCATAAACGCACTCATTCTGCTATGCTACATGCCAAGAGAATTAATAATGGACGTTTGGGAATTGGGGAGAAACTCTGGCTTTCCAAAGAAAGACTGATGTAACTACAGTATTCCACTCCTATGTTAATTGTTTGGCTCACAGACCCACGGCTTTGTTTCCCTTCCACCCACAGCTGCTTCCAATAATTTTCTAAAACCTGACACATCCATACACACACATCCACGTTAGACACAGTTTGAACCCCACATATGCACTAATAAACAATTCCACTGTTCTACGTTAAAGGACAAGAGCAAATACATTAACCTGGTGGCAAAAATAAAAGCAGAAGACCATCACAGCAGAAGAGGCTGTTCCAGAAGACTGGAATTTAGCAATACTAGAAATGAAGCTACTTTGCATCACTTCCCAAAGCAGTTCACGTGAAGGGGCTGATTTCCATCTGAAGATCCCTGGATTTGCACCAAGGCACCTTAGTCTGTCTTACCTCTGCACACTGACAGTACAGGAACATGCAGAGTTACCTGTCTGCATGAGCAGTTAACTCCAACACTGAATCCTCCGATGCACAATGGTCACACAAGAGCAGGAAATGTCACCTGTACTTAATGCAGGGATGGACCAGCATCTGAAAAACTGAAGCAACACCTTCTTAACTTCTACCTGACCATCACACAGCATCACTAACAGGATTAAACATGGGCTTAGAAGCATTGGATGAACTGGAAACAAAACCCAGCTCAATTCTCAACAGTGCTGGCCCACAGCCTTCACTGAGCTGATGGTGCTACTAATTGTCCTTCCCTTCTGACAACAAATGACTTGAGTTACAGCCCACTCTAAGGTTTTCCTTTTGCTATTCCAAAGACCCAACTTCAAAAACTCTCTCTTATTAAAGCTAGTCTATGAGAGAGAATTCAAAAACATTGAGAATGTTATTCTCAAACTTCCATTTGGCTGGTTTATCTCATACAACAAATAAAAATCAGGCTAAGAATAAGGAGACTGTTCTTTCTGCATCAGGATCCACCACCTCAGATCTTGAGGGAGGTGTCCTATAAGCCAAGTCACACAACAGGACAAAGCCATAGCACAGGTCTGCATTTGTGCATGGCTGGAGAGCTGTGATGCCATAAATTGCCACTAACAAATGCCAGATGTGGATGTTGGGAGCAGAGGCAGCTGGGGAATTTGGAGGAAAGCTGAGATGCTTAAAATGTACACGCTGTCTGTAGGAAGATGGGAGGGCAGGACAGAGGGGCCAGATGTGTGAGTCTCACACAGAGACTAGGCAGGCCTGCAAGACAAAGCTAAATAAAATTATTAAGCAAATGAATGTTTAAATGAGGAGTCAGTACCTTGGGATAAAGCTTAAGGAACATGGAAGGGGCAAATACTTACCCTGCCTCCTCTGCCATACCCTCCCCAGCTGGTTTTATACATCCAAAAGCTGATGTGGTTGGTATGTGCTCAGTCAAGGGCGTAAGTGCCCATCAGTCATAAGCCAGTCTCTTAAGCACAACCAGGTACCAAGGTGTCTCCTGTCCTTTCCCAGTGAACAGGGAGATGCACCAATTCCATCACAAAGAAAGGTCTCATCTGTAACTTGCCACTTCCAATCAGTGCTGGAAGCAAGAGCCCTTCTGGGCCTTTGGCTGCTCATTAAACCACTCAGCCAGGAGAACTCAAGGGCACTGGGGTTTCAAAAACTTCTTGCATTCTCCCCTCTTCACCATGCAATGACCCAGTCTCTGTGACATAATAAAGTTCATTAAGTAAATCAATCTTAGGGGTTTTAATTCTTCTCAATCACTGAACTATAACAGCCATTTCAAACTCTCAAATCCCATTCCTATCAGCTGACACCTACTGACTTTAATGGGGGCTCTGCCCATGACAGAGGTGCCATACCAGCCCTGCTACCTGTCCCAATGAGGTCCCAAAGGCAGTGGCTCCCTCCCCAAAACCAGCATGACAGCTGCCAGTTCTTTGGTTTCAGCAGTCCCGACTGCCTTTTCCTTGGCCATTGCCAGGTTTGTGCAGGTGTTAAACCTGGACAAACAGTGGTGGGGAAGATGTTGCTTTTTCCCTGAGGTTCAGCAGAGGAGGCCACACAAACGAGCCTGCCTTTCTCTGTCCCACAGATGGTACAGCATTGCTGAATACATAGGAAGCTCACTACCCAGAAGTGGAAGAAATTACTTCAGAGGATGCTGAGACTCTTGGGACTTTCACATTTCCTACTACAAATCTGGAGTTTGCTGTTTTTATTGAAAAGGGGGTGTTCAGCCAGGGGGGTAGTACTTCCTCCTCACACTTCCTATTACTGTATGCAATATTAATCCTTTAACCTTCTAATTAGGGACAGTCATATTTTGTGGAACCTGAGGTTTTGCAGCCCTCTTGAACTTCTGCAGTAGAAAGTGGGAAAAGGAAGCTGAAAAGATGAAGCTCACCACATCTTTCCTTGTAAGCCCGTGATTTTCTTTTCACCTGTGAAAGGAGATCCACATTTTTTCTTTTTAGCCATCATATTTTTCTGTTTAAAGATCCATCTCCAACACTCATATTCCATGTAAACAAACGAAAAAAAAAAGCATCAGAATGGAGAAACTTGGGTTTCCTGACTCAACCAGCAACTGCAATCAGAACCCAAAGCCACATCCTCAGCTAATATAAATATGGTGTAACTGAAGCTGATAGAGCAAGGCCTGTCAAACACATCCCTGCCCTGCCATAATCCTTTTAAACAGAGCTGAGGCAGAATATCTTCCCTAACACAGGAGGGAAGGAAACAGCATTGCTCTGTTTGCATGCCTGGGATAGGAGCCCACAGTGAGGAGTTTGCAGTGGCATCAGGGCATTTTCATTCAAGTGCTCATCAGAAACAGAGCCATGGCTGATGGCAGGCATCAGAAGGGCTGAAGGAGAAGCAGGACAAAAAGGATGTTCACTGGCTTGCTACCAAAGAGGTGAATCCTCCCTGTTGGCTCAACAGTCTCAGAAGCCAGAAAACATTGCAGCTGAAGTCAGTTTAAAACTTTCCCTCCCACCTACATTTTAAAACTTAACAGTGAATTAAAGGATCTTCTGCGACTATGAAGATTAGAAGCATTTATAAAGCAGCAAATATTAGCTTTCACATTATTTTTATTCTGCAAATTATTTTGCAAAACTAGGTGAAATAAGATGAAATAAGAAAATGTTAAAACTCTATTTTTACCGTCAAAGTGGGGGAGACAGGAGAGGATTTTTTGGGTTGGGTTGGTTGGTTTTGGCAAACAAGATATTTGTGCCCTTCAAGAGCCCCCTAAATTTTGGGATGGACCTCCTAGAGAAGACACGTGACGGGATGTAAGCTCCCAGCTCGGGGTACAGCTGTGGCACACAAGCAAGGACTCCTTTCCAGGTTCAGCAACACCTCAGAGCTCCTCCTCTCTTCTGCACATGGCTTAAGTCTGCCCTGTGTCTGTGCGAAGTCTCATTTCTCTTGTTGGCCCTTTATATTAACAGGTTGGTTCCCCAGCTCCCACCTCCACACCTGATATCAAGAAATGGCTGAACAAACCCAATTTTTTCCACCAAACTTTCTGCAGCAGCATCAGCCTCCTTAATTTCAAATGCTGCATGATGCTTTCTTATACTTCACATGCAGGTAAAACTTTCACTAATTACAGATCCATAATGCATTCCTAGATTTCAATTCCTCCTGCTGATCATTTAAACAAAACACACCACCTTTGCAGTGCTGGTGCCAGTCAGCAGTGCTTCCATGAGCATTCCTGGCTGAAAACTGGCAAGAGAGAAAGCTCTCTGCTTCCAGGACCGACCTGGGTGATAGCAAAGTTGCAATTTTTATTCTAAACCTTGAAAGTTTTCAGTCCTCAACCAAAATAAGCTTTTCAAGTGTAACAAATTGTCCGAGTATATCAAAACCCTATAAACCACCAGGCTAAAGAGCTGCAGCAAATCCCAAAAGAGGCTCTTGGAGAAATTTATTGCACAACAGTGTCCTCTGCTGGCAGGAACCAGACTCAGCCTGTAACGCTGAGCTGCAGCACCTTCCCGGGGATTCTGGGACATCATCAACCAGCAGGCATTGAACAGTCTGAACAGGAAGCCAAGAACAGACCAAAATCAAGACCGAGACAAAATGGCTTTTGGATGGTCTTGTCTGGTTTACCTCCAGTAAGGACAGAGGTCAGGGGATATTTGATGCAAAAACCTCTGACGACAAGAAATAAATTTGAATATGATTCAAGACTGGCCTATGGGATTCCAAACCCAAGCAAACAGTGCAGCAGCTTGGAAAAGGGATCCAGATTGTCCTCCCAACCTTAATGCTTCTCCTCAGGATGTCTCCATGCAAATCAAGTCACTTCCATCTATTTGGATTTTGAAAGCATCAGAACAGGGAAGGCATCATTTTCCCAACTAGACCTTACCTGAAAAAAGGAGCTGAGATGATTTCAAGAGCACACAAATGACACAGTAGTCTGGGATTTATTGCCAAGTGTTGCACAGGTACCAAAGAGTAGATTTTCAGAGGATTCCTGTTCCAGGAGACTTGGAACTCTGGTAACAACGTAACTCCTGCTAATCCTCTTTAAACTCAGTGGAGCTGGGTTCCTCCATGTCCCCAGGTGCTGATTCTGAAGAGCTTTTGTTTCAGCAACACTTCCCTGAATACCTGCTCTAATTCTTAAAATAAAAATCAGTAGTTGAAAACCAAGTTTAAGTTTGCTGCCTGGCCTTGAACACTTCCAGGGGTGGGGAATCCAGTGCCTCACCACTCTCACAGAAAAGAACCCTTTTAAAATATCCAACCTAAACGTACTCTGAGAAGTCATTTCCCCTTGTCCTGTCACTAAATGTCCTTGTAAATGGTCTCTCTCCATGTTTCTCGTTGGCTTCCTTCAGGTATTGGAAGGCCAGTTAGGTCACCCTGAAGTTTCTCTTCTCCAGGCTGAGCAATCCCAATTATTTAAGTGCTTCCAATAGTTAACATCCTTTAAGAACTGCAGCTACATCACCAGGACAACAAGAATTCTTCCAGCTTTCTCGGGGAGTCAATAGAAGCCATCAGTGGAAGAAATCTCCAACACCTGCAAAACAACTGCATTGCTGCTCATGGAAGCAGGAGCTGGGCTGGGGAAATGAGGCTTGGGAATCAGTGCAATGGCTCAGAACTGGCAGAATTTGAGCATCACAATGATGGTATTTTGACAAGGGATGGAGAAAAATCCACTGTCAGGTTGAATGAGACAAGGTGACCCAAATAAGTGAGCAAATTTCATGATGGGAAAACAGTGGAACTATTTCTAACAATCCTTTAGCTTAGTCCCCAATTCTATTTATATGTTTTAAGGGACCGTAAATATTTTTATTGGTACTCAGGACACAAAGAGAGCTTTCCAGTTTCTATATAAAGAAGTCATTTTGGACAGATCAAAACAATAAAGGCACAGGACTCCTGGATGACAGATGCCAGGATGTTAGTAACCATAAATGGTTTTCAAATATGGCCCCATCACCATCCCCCACAGTAGCCCTTTCAAGTGGGAATTACAAATTGCTTACTTGGAGAGGAAATTTCAAACAGGCCACTTATCAAAAAGTGCCAAATAAACCTGTCATTGGGATAGAAGTTACAAACCATTCCTAAACTCTGCAGACATTTCCTGAGCCTGTGAACTCTGATCTTGGCTTCTAATAAACATGACATCAGCTCCCCAGTACTGCAGACACAAGACACATGACCCAGCACTATGTTATCGCTTCCTCTGCAGCTCCTTCAGGATCTGCTCTCAAGCACAACATCAATGGAAGACTTTCTGCTCATTTCAAAATTGGTTTTGGATCAGGTCCTTGAAGGAAGGGCAGAACAAGCACAGCATGGAATTGGCGTGTGAGCTGCAAATATTATTGCAGGTATCCACTTAAAAGCAATCCTGAATCCCAGCCTTTGAGGAGTTTTCCAGGTATTGAGTTAGTGAGTGGGCTAAGACAAGACTGCTGTTGCTGTCAAAGACTTACATAACTGCTCACCTCTCCTCCAAGAAATATAACAGAGCCTTTAAAAGCTCTGATAAAGCAGGTATGTACTGGGTGGCCACTGAATAACATCTCAAAGCAGGCTACGAATGACAATACACCAGAGATGCCAAACACTGGAATGACAGTCACCTTAATTTCCAGAGAAATTCTAGGGGAGAATTAAGATAATTACAGCTCCACAATTCACATTTTCTATGTAGGCACTTCTTTCTAAGTTTTTGCTTCTGAAATCAACCTTGGAAAAATATATTTGAAATAAAAGTTCCCATTTATCTCCATGCTGGAAACCTAACTGAGACCCTTATCTGATGTACCAAGCTAAATAGGCCATCCACTCAATAACCCAAAATTCCAATAAATACAGAATTGTGGCTCTGCAAAAGTAATTTTGAAAACATATTATCAAAACACTATCTTTACAAATAAGGTATTTGTAAAGACTGTGGGACATTCACCTAGAAATGGAGTGTCTCCTCTACTCATATCTAAAGGACAGGCATATTTCCCTCATACTTGGGTATTTCCAAAAAATTTCCAGATCAAACATAAGTCAGAGCTCGCAGGGTATAATGTGCAACATAAAAGAAATTTTTGTTTGCAAATCTTCATGATTAACACATGAAACTTGCTAGAAAAGATATCTCCAAAAGCCACTAAGAAACCACACAGATGGAAAATTACAGTAGATGCAGATCTCAAAAGCTGTCCAGGGCTCAGGGAGAACGACTGCCCATTTTTCCTTTCCTGCATTTTCCCTCTTTCATCCTCATCAGATCAGAACCTGAAACTCCAAAAACTACGGAAGTCCTGCAGGTCTGTAGGGGTCAGAAAGGAGAACTCCCTGACCATCAACACCTCTAGTCAAGTTTAGAGCCATTGCCCATAAAGAACATTCTAGCACAGAGCTGCTACAATATCCTCAAGTCACACTGGCCTTGGCATGTGGCTCATCTGCCAGGTACAATGCAAATGTTTCACTCCTGTCATGGCAGGGACATGAGGAGGAGCTCGCTCCAGGTAATGGATGCACAAGGAGGCACATCTGTGGCTATCACAGCATAGCAGGTCCTTGGGAACCTAAAAAGTTCAAAGCTCCTCTGGATCCTGCTGCAGGTAAGGGGAAATTCCTGAAATGGACATGAAATATTTGAGTTTCAGGCTGGTGGATTTCACTCCAAGGACTTCTCGGGAAGGAGATTAAAAAATTAACAGACAGCACAAGATCCCTGGCCCTGTGTGCACTGACAATCAAAAGCAATTATCCAGTTTAGATTGTCTGATTAGCTCATAGAATCACGGGATGGTTTAGGTTGGAAGAGACTCTAAAGATGATCTATTTCCAGCTCCCTGCATGGGCAGGGACACCTCACCATAATGAGGTTGTATTTGCCCTTCTGGTTTCAGAGCTGTTGAAGCACATGGATCTCCCCAGCACTAAGGAGGACCAGATACTCTGTACCAACATCATGGATCTGCAGCACTTTAGCAGGAAAGGTTTAAAAAAAAAAAAGAAAGAGTACACGATGAGCCCCGACTGCTGGGGAAGGAGGGAGCTGGAGTCAGGTTAGTCAGAAGGCAAAAGCTGCGCTCTGACAGAGGGAGCCAAGTGATGTTTAATGACCAGGAAAAATTCAGTGCTTTGGGTTTAATGACTCATGGAGCACCTCCTACCAACGTGCTGTGGCATTCATACCCAGGAGGAAGTGTGTCAGCTACTGAGTCACGCAGCTCTGCAGCACTGGCTGCCGCCAACCCAAATACAAGCTATGCCCAGCCCTGTTCAGCCCTGACATTACCGTAGCCCAGGGTTAAGCTCATCTCCCAAGAGCTTTCTAAAATAAAAACCTTTCTGGTTATAAACAAAACACAATTTCCAAACCCAAGCTACCAGGACCATGCTAGGAAGCCCAGCAATTTCCCTGCACACATGTTCAGCCTTCCAAGATCAAAGTGCCTGCAATCCAACCTGCTGAAGTTAACCTGATTTCCCACTTGGGAGCAAACTTTAATATAGGAGTGGGACTTGTGTTTTTACACTACTGACCTACATTTGCAAATCCCTGGAGGTAATTTTGTCCAGCCCACAGAAAGGAGGGGCTACAAAGCCAGCTTTACTGAGTTGTTATGCAGTAGAGAGCACAGCTGCACCAAACAAAACCAGCCTGTGACACGAGGAGCAGACAAAAGCCATGAAGTTCTATGTAGGAAAAACGAATACATTTCAGCCAACAAAAGAAGAGACTTTTAATTAACTTGTTCTCATTGAGTGCAGAGATAATTAAATTAGAGAAACAACCATATCAGTGTAATCAGTTTAGAAGAACCCACATACAGAGACAAAGGATTTTTCAAGATCCAGCTATGAGAAAAGAAGCTCCATTTAAACTGCATTACTCTTCCCTTGTTAAACACACTTATGTGCTTTCTTTTGGAGAAAAGAAGACCCTGACTCCAATCCAGTTTAATCAAGTCCTTGAAAGACTACCACAACTATTGATCCAATTCTCCAGATATTTTGTATTTTATTTTTCTTCTATTCATATAGTCACTCCTGAATGTCACCATCCACTTCATCGAGGTATATCTCCCTTCTTTTCAGCTTCACAGTAAAGACTGACAATAGAACTTGATTGCATTGAAGGGCTTAAATTTGAAATAAAAAACCAAAGTGACAAATAAAATAATGAAGCTAGACAGAAATCATTTGTAAGAATGAGCAGCTATCCGTATCAAATCATGAGGGATCTGCACTGCTTGAACTGCAATATTCTTTAGCCAAAACAACAACCCACCTTTCCAGTGTCAGCCAAGGTAAAAATCCCTCATGGTTTGATCCATGAAGGTCAAGCAAGAGTCACACCAGGCCAAGCACAAAGGAACACCTTAAGCAGGACCACTCATATCCAGAAGTTAGGCATCTGTTGAAGTATTTTTCCAAAGTGATCCAGAATATATAACCTTGCCCTTCGGAACAAGGGCTCACGTTAAGAGGAATTCAGGCTAGGAATAGAGAACCCGCTGGTGGGTGCCCCTTGAGGGCTACCTGAACAAGTTACAGGTGCTCAGAGCAGGGCTCCTCCCACCAAAACCCTGCACACACCTGCCTGATAGAGATGGTGAGATGTGATGGGAAGGAGGCATCTTCCATGTGCAGGAAAGTGGCTGGAATAGCACCAGCAGGCTTGTAAAAGCCCAAAGAGAGATTGATACCACAGCCAACTTCTTTAGCCATTAACAAATTCCACACTAAAGCCCAAATGGCATAGACCTGACACCACCACATCCTCAAACTCTCCTGACATCTGTACAGCCCAGCTGCACCAGCTCTAATCCCAGAATCTTCTCCCAGCAGTTTAAGGCCTCTGATGAGGATAATTTTATACGAGTAACAAGAAATACCTTTTAAATAGATAATGTTCCAGACAGACTTCAGTCAGGGGGGTTAAAAATATTTTTTTTTAACTATCTAGAAATTAGAACTACAGAAGAAACTGCATGGCTGCTGCTATTTGCTTTTCCTGGGAAAAAATAAACTAATTAAAAAAAAACCCATATGTATATAAAAAAATATAATTACCTCGGGTTTTTATTAAGTAATATTTCAATGGAAGATCTTTTACCCCAGATATCATCTTTAGACTAAGGAAAGCAGATCACTCACACTATTTTGTGAACATGCAATGGCCAGTGTTTATGAAATCCTGAACACGATGCCAAGCACACTGGTTGTGACAGAAACCTCCAGTGCTTGCTGGGCCCAAAACAGTAACCTGGGAGGAAATATTAATTGCACACCTTCATGCAGGGGCAGAAGCACCACGATGGATCTCACTTTATCATAAGGCAAGGGCAAGCAGGAAACTCAGACAGCAAGAACAACCATTTCAGAGAGTCCTACATAGGAAGAGTGTCCCCTGCCCTAAGGGCTAACCATGCAGATGTGTCCGTAAGGGGCTTTTACCCCAGGTGTGCCCTTTACACCCCCAGTATCAGGAGGCATAGCACAAGCTCTTATCAGCTGAGAGGACGGAGAAGGCCACCAGGTGTCCCCTGTGCCGCAGCCAGAGCTGTGCAGCGCCATTCCCGGGGCTGCAGTGGCATCTGCTGGTCACACACACGCAGGATTGTCACCAGCTTCAAGCGTCTCACGTGACACGAGAGCTTCTCACGCCTCTTGTGCAACTGTTTCCTCTCTCTGCTGTTCCCGGTTGTTGTCATTTATTGTTGGTGCTGCTGCGTTGCTTTGGAGATGTTCCAGCTGCCTGTCACCCGGGGAGATGTAAAGCCCCCGAAGTGGAAGCACCGCCCCAGCCAGCCTGCGGTCAGTGTGTACCTACCGCAGCACCAGTCCGTGCCTCTGGATGCTGGCACGGCTGGCCTTGTGGGAAGGCCCACCGAGTCAGTTATTTCCAGCCCCTGACCTGGGACATTCGGACCTCCCTTGGTGATGACCACATCTTGCAAAGTTTGATTTCTTCAGTCCTCAGACAGAGCTGCATGAGTGAGTGACAGGATGTGATTCAGCCACAGGTAGAGAGGAAAAAGCTGAACTCAATGAGATTTGTGTATAGTGTGTCAGGACAAGGGAGAAGTTTGCCTTAAGGGAGTTGCTCCTTTATCAGTGCTCAGATCTAACTGCAAAGCAACAATAAACACAGCCCAGCTTTGAAGAAAAGCAGTTAAAGGATCATATTCAAGTATCCAACTCTTGCTTGGTCATACAAAGAAATCAGAGTTTTCTTCAGTCACAGCAAATAAAATAATGGCCTGTCCTTCAGCAAGCACAGGCAAGAAACCCAACATTGGGTCAGGGCCAGAAAAGAAGACATAAAATAACACCACTATTGTAACAACTGCTGTTTTAGGTATCTTCAGAGACTGCTCCTTTTTAAAGAATTATTTAAAGCAGTATTTCAAGGATTGAAAACATCACCATTTTTAAGGATCTGCACCCTGACAAGACTCTTCCTTAAACTAGTTTTTAAATAATCAATAAAATATTTGCTAATGGGTTTGGAACACACCTGAATCCATATTGTGATATTTTCCTCACTGTTTTCAAAGTCCAGCCTGGCTTTTAGAGAGGAAGCTCTAAGAAACATGAACTAATACAAGGGTAACAATAAAACTGTAAGAGCTGGTAATCCAGCCAGAGACTGGAAGGGGTGGGGGAAAGAAAAAAAAAAAAAAAACGGGAAAAAAAACCTACCCTTAGGCACATGAATCTGCAACATGATTTTTCAGAGTGTTAATTACACTACAGCTTTCAAAAGTCACATGCCTTAGGGGAACTCCAGGTGCTGCTCAGCCTCTGGAAAATGCTGATTTAGGTGCAGGAATAGACACAAGGAAGTATTATTTAAAGCTTCTATATTTAAAAAGCTGTGTCTAGCATTAAAAAAAAAATTAAAGAAGTATATTTGCACATTTGGATGGAAACCCAAGTTTAGCAACACAGCATTTGCATTGCTTTCATCAGTCATTATTCATCCAGGAAAGTTGCACAACCCCCCTTTTCACAGCAGCATCCCAAGTTTGCTAATACATTGCATAACTCAGACAGAGCTGCCTTCTCCTCCACACCAAATTAGTTGTAGGGAGCAGGGAAGAGCTCTTCCCTCAAAACCTAATCCAGCCCCACGTGTCTAATCCAGTCCCCAGGGCACACTTGTGTGGCCAACGCAGAGGGGGAATTGTGGCAGCAACAGCTCTGCTCTCTGCAGGGCTGTGGCCCAAAGGTCAGGAGATGGCAGGAGCAGCCCACAGCACGGAGCTCCTCGGAAGCCAGCACGGATCCCACCTGCACCAGAGTCCTGCTGATACTCTGGGCTGTATTCCCAAACTCTGCCCTGAGGGAGCAGCACTTGGCTCTCACCAGCCTGACCCCGGGCTGAGGGCTGGAGTAGGGGGCATCTGTACAACTCTGCCTCTGCCACCTGTGGCTCAGAAACAGCTGATTTCCAACAGAGCCACTCTGCAATCTCCAGCCGTTCTGCTTTTTCTGGGAATGGAGTGAGGCCACTTTTACATTCCATCCTGCCCCCCATTTCAGTTTCAGTCTCCTCAGGGCAAAACACTATCTTTAGTTCATCTGCACAGACACAGAACTTTCCGTTTCGTTTAGGTCATGTAAGTACAGCTGTTATATTTAAAGCTTCTAAAAAGGATGAAGAATGACTTAGGGTACTATTAATATGAGCAATTTTAAACTGAAGAGGTCAAACAAAGGTGAGTCTATTTATCTTAAAAGCTCCCATCCAAATAGCCTCAATCCAGCATCAGATAATATCACAGTGTGTCACTCCAACTGAGACACAGTATTCGAAAGAAAATAGTTATAATAACAGCAGGTAATCAGACAATTATTTTGAACCCAGCCTTTCTCATTCCTGTTTTGGAAAGGATAGTACCAAACTCTACGTTAGCCTTTGGCACTCTTTCTTCACTTGGTCCTACAGCTGAGGTTACAATTGACACATGACATTACAATTGAGACATGACACAGAATGCACAAGAAACACTCCACAATAGGAATGCAGACTCAACCCACTGGCCACCATTTGATGTACTGCTGTCTCTCGTAGCCTTTAACTTTTATGTACACAGTCAGGCATAACAGCTTGTAAGTCGTAACTTTTACAACCTCACAGCAGGTGCTTGGGCTCCAAGGGTGGAAAAGGAAAATATATTTCTTTGAATTAACCATGCCGATACATATTTAAGAGGAAAATTTTCAAGATTAGCTTGGTACCATCTCCCTGTAGCCCTGACTTACAGGAGCACAGGAAAGGTAACACCCAGAATTTCTGAAAGTCTTATACCCCAAAAGACTTGACAACCAAGCCGCACTTTTTTTAAAAGCCCAAAAGACAGCCTAAACCACCGTTTTTTTGCTCTGTTTTGCAACCACCAGATGGAAGGAAGGTAAAAAGGCTGAATGAGTTCATCCTTGGTCATGAAAAACAGTTGTTTGCAACTGTAGCTTTGCAAAGCTTCATTGCTTCAGCTGAAAGCAGCATGAGAGAGATCTGTGTCACCGGTCAGCTGTCTGGGGAACATGCTCACTGTTATGGTCCTTTTTGGGCAGTTCCCTCCTGAGTCTGCCCCAATGCCTCCCTCTCACCCCTCTCAGTTCCTCCTAGGGAAGGGGGTTTTGGTAGCAATTACCACTTAAGTGACTCAGCCTCTTCACCAGGCAGGGAAGTGTTTTGCTATGAGGTGCTTTTCAAGCATGAGCTAGCCAGAGACAGAAAGCAGACTTTAAAAATCTCCAGAAGTGCCAACACCCAGAGGGTGGGAACAGACACACACTTTGTGAGCTTGACTCATTATGGGTCAGTGCTGTACCAAGGGCCACACCAATGCATCGGGTTCAGACCCCAGTTCAGGTCTGCAACAGCAGCTTCAACTCTCCTAAACCAAGAGATGGGGGGGTTTCTATTGTTCCTCTTAATCCAAGTACCACTTACAGGGCTTTGATTTTTCTCTCATAGGAACTGAATTTTTCCAAAGCTTCAGATATTTAGACCATGGCTGTTGGTGTCAGCAACCAGCAGTACAGCCAAGGGATACCAAAAGATAAAGTATTGCCACTTCTCAGATGTGGACATCTATCAGAGAGCAGATGTTCAACATGAACACCCTCTGTGGTACAGATCAGCTTTTCTCAACAGCTTTGTCAGTAGTACCTGGTGCTCATGCCAGGGTTTGCACTGATTAATTTCTCTGTCAGTAATGGGGGGGGACAGATATACACACTTTACTTCTTTGCTTACAGCAAGTGGAATATACTTTTATTGAGCACAACAAAAATCATCTGCCTGCCGAGCATAGATTTCAGAAATCACATCTCAAAATAACAAATTCTCCATGGGGAGAGAGGGCACCACTCTTTTACACCTCCCCTCTTTGCTTTTGATGCCATTACGTGAAGAAAGATCTCCACTGACCAGCTATAGGACATGAGAACACAACACTGACACTCTTTCCTCAGCTTTAGTCTTCACCTGCAATCTAAGCCCAGATACTCAGTACAACAATAGTAGCTTCTTCAAGGCTTTAGTAAATTTGCAAGTGACAGGAACTTGCAGGAGCATTTAAATATTTTACGAACTTCTTTATGTAACTTTTCCTACACTGAGAACTCACCAACTGCCCTCCAAACTCTTGGCACTCCCACAAGTAATTCCTTGGAAAAGCTGAAGTTATTGAGTGTCTAAAGAGACTTGGGAGAAATGCAGCACTTGCAACAAGTTGCTGCTGTTCCCCATCCCCCCCGTGGTTCTGCTCTAGATCCACTTTTGACACAGCCTGGCAAACCCCGAGTGGGAAGTGCTGCTCTGGGAGAAGGAGGAAGTATAACAGCTATTGCATGGAGAATGCAGAGAATCTAAGTAAGGCAAGCTGGAGAGCAATGGGAATTTGGAAAACAGATGCATCCACAAACTGGGGTGAGCCAAAGAGTACCCAAAATTAAATACTGAGCATTTTTTTTCCTAAAGTTAAGGAAAAATCGTAACGGAAATGAAGAGGCCTATAAAAAAAGAGAAGACATTTCTCCAGACCTCATGTTTGCTAACAAGAGCATTGACACAACAATAGAGCCAGTCTTATATGATTAAATCATCACTTGGTGATAATTTATAACACTGGCCTAAGAAAAGCTATTAAAAGTATATTGGAAGAAGAAATACACATTTTACCAAAAATTCAGTATTTATTATTCTTTGTCATGTTACTTCCCCATGCTCCCAAAAATATGTCTGCTAAGAGACTCTCAGCTATAGGTGTTTAGTAGACCCTTTGGAAAAGGAATCAAACTCTAAACAGATAACATTCAGCCTTAGCTGAGTAACCCCAAGAATAAATTAACACTATCTATATCCAGTTAGCCTCATTCCTGACTAAAGGAGGCTTTTAGCATATAAACTGTTAAGAAGCTGCAAATGGAGGTTTCATTTCCTGTCCTTTTCCATGGGAACTCTGGAAGAGAAAAGTTATTACTCAATTACAGTTTTCCCTACTCACCTCTCCCAGGATGACAGAATTACAGGTCTCCAATCTGGTTTCCTCAGCCTCTTGAGAAATGACTGAAAATGAACACGTTGCCTCCAAAACACTCCCTAATTTACAACTCCTCAGATGTAAGCCATCACTACCTCAGATGCTGGGGGTATGATCAGTGTTGAGTGAAAACTCACCTATATTCTTGTAATGCTTTATGTTAAATTCACAAAGAACAAAACTCACCTATTTTCTTGCAATGCTTTATGTTAAATTCACAGAGAACTTACCCCAACCTCTTTGTCTTCTGGCTTTTTTCCAGATTTTGTTTTCCTCGTCCAGCAAGTGCATTTCCCTCTCCAAGGGATCTAGCAGATGGGTGACAGAGATTTTTCCAGCAGTCCCAGAGCAGTTCAGATGAACATGAGCCCCAGCCCTCCTGGCACTGTAGGACTAGGCTGACATCAAACTCCACAGTCTCTTCTCTCAAGTCAGTTATTCACAGGCAACTGCGGGAGGAAATAGTGCTTACACTTAGAAGAGGTCAGGATTTGGACCAGCCTGGAGATAAAAGTCAATGTTTATTAACTGGCCTGGCAACAATCTTTGCTTTTATTGATTATCTCCCAAGCACCATTTTTTTCCAATTTGATCAAGAGCTTGTGATTTTGCCTTATTTGCTTAGAGAACAAAACCCAAGAACGTGTTTCTGAGCTGAGCAGCAGCCTTGGCTGTTTACCATTTTCCCTGGACCTCTGCATTATATCTCTGCTTATGGAGCACCAGGAAAACTTTCTTAGTTTGCCATACTAGCCTCATAAGTAAGGATGCAAAAGTAGCCAGTAAAAGCTCACATAGCTGTGGAGCACACACCAGAATATTCTGGCCTAAGAACTTTTCAAATTTTTACACTTGCTTTCTCAACTATTTAACGTAACTCACACCTGAATTTTATATTACCCCATGGTCCATAAAAAGTTAGTTGCTCATCTACACAGGTACCTTTATTTAAGTAATAATAAGCAGGTAGCTTACCAAACTGTCCTACAAAGATCTAAAAAGCCACTGAGTCGAGACAGTGCCAAGGAGCAGCAAAGGTAGAGTTACTCCACATGACCTCAGGCACGGACAAAATACCCCTCAGCCTGAGCTTAACTAGAATGCCTGAAATTGGTCCCAGCTGGGTCTGGCTGGAGTGATTAAAGGCCTCTGTGTGCCCCCAGGTGACAGAAGGCTCTGAAAGTCTTCATCAGCCCTCAAGTTCTTGTCTCCAAGGATGTCTGATATGACAAGTGTATGAATAGACAATCTAAAGAGATGAGCGTGATCAAGAGCAGCTCAGGGAGCAAGCATAGGGAAGCAAATATCCTGTGATATTATCTGTGGTTTGACAACTTCACAGCTGCGTTGTTTTTGTGAGAGTAACTATTTGCTGCCCACGGCATGTCAAAGATACATCCTTTATCTCTCTGCAGTCTTTTTTCCAGGATATGAGTTTAATCTGAAAGAATATTTTCCTTTATGCGCTCTGTTTCTCTTTTCTGTCATTGGTATGGTTTTTCCACCGTGCTTTACCTCATCACTGTACCCCTGTGTAAGTCAAAAGTTTAAGGCAAGAAAGACTTTCTGCAGAAATCTGGCTCATGGAGAACCTTTTGCCCCTTTCCGGTCGGTTCAATCCACTTTTATGCCATGCCTCTTCTAACACATCCCCACCTCACAAACACACCTTTCTGTTCTTTGCCATTGCACCCTCGGAACTGATTTTCCCCGGGTAGCCTCAAACCTCTAAAAGCAACACCTGAAGCTGCTCGATGACCTGGGGTCATCGATGAGGTGGTGTCTCTGGGCAGCATACGAGCGGGTGACTCTGAGCACCCGCCGGGGCGGACAGCACCCCTCGCCGCCTTCTCCCACCGCAGGCGGGCGGAGGGAAGGGGAGGGGAGGAAGGGCCGCCTCCCCCGGGGGTGCCGCTCCTCCCCTCGCCGTCTCTCAGAGGCCAGGTGGCGGCGAAGGGCGCGGGAGGAGAGGGGAGCGCTGCCGGCGGGGACGGCAGGTGAGGAGCGCGGGGCGCCCGTCGGGAGCGCGGGGCGATGGCGGAGCGACCCCGGCACGGGGCGCCCGCGGGCGGCTCTGCGCTGGCNCCGCGGCCGCCCGGCACTTCCTCAAAGTGCAAGAGGCGCTGCCGTGGGCACCGCAGGCCGGCCCCCCCCAGGCACCCTCCGAGCTGCGCCAGGCACCGCCAGCCCGAGAGATACCTCGGGAAACATCTTCACCCCTCTCGACCTTAACCCCGCGTCGTTAGCACGTTGCTCCAGCACGATTCCCATCTTTCTCCATTCCCACTCAGCGTTTGAAGTTTGGGGCTGTAAGGGCTAAAATCTGCGGAGAGCTCGATCTGTAGAGCCGCTGCTGCTTTTTGATAGCTGCATTGCCAAAATGCGCTGCAGAAATCCCGAGTGGAGACAGCAGTAGCCTGAGGACAAGTTTCTGGCCTGTTTGATCCATCCGTGCCAGGCCTTGCAGCTCCCACGTGGAGCCCAGGAGCTGGGGCGCGTTCCCGAGCAGATCCAGGCTTGACCTGAAGGCTGTAAGGTGTGGAGCCCTGACAGTTTGGGTTTGGTTGGGGTTTAATACTGAGGGGTTTGTTGTCCTCGTTGCTTTGCTTGCCCCGTTTTCGAGACTGGGCTTTGTTTGTGCTGCGTACTCCAGTAGATTTACAAGTGTTTGTGTTGCCTTATCTTCAAACTGAAACCTCCTGGTCTGAAGAGGAAGTGGGGAGGTGCGTGGCTTTAGAGAATGATGGAGTGCCAGGATTAGTGCACTGAGGCCATGGTTTTCCAAGCTGGTGAAAGAAAGGGTTTCACCCACCCCTTGGGCTGCTCATTTTCATCCATGTCAGCACAGGCATTGTGTCCAGAATTAGATTGGGAAGCGAAACCAAATTTAAAGATGCCCAAAAAAATCCAGATCAGTTCCTAAATGTTCTCGCTGGCCCAAGAGTGCAGATGAGACTGCTGCTTTTCTGTAACAATAATGGTTTGTAGTGGAACAAGGGTGGGCAAAAGTGGGGTTCATCTGCCAGACTGCACCCCTGTGCTCCTGAAATAAAATCTCGTAGTTCTCATCCTTTGCCCATGGATTACTTTTGAAATTTTTTATTGATGCTTAGGAGCATGACTAGGGGCATTTTGACTTTTCTGAAGTCAGGATTTTTGTTTTGCTATGAATACGTTGCAGCGACAGCTGTCCTGTGCACCTTGTACTGCACTTGTGCTGAAAGCCTTGCAGGCCTGGGAGGGCATCTCAGGAGCTGGGTCTTGGATGATTTAGGAGAGCCACAGCCCTTCTCCTCCATGGGCACCCCCTGGTCTAGTGCATTCCTAAGCTCGTAAATCCATGTGGCACACAGCAGCACAAATTCAAAATCCTTTATCCCAGAGGCAGGAAAGCCAGTGTTCCCAGTGTCTAATACAATGCCTTTATTTACCAAGGCAAGCCAAGCAAACTTCTTGGATAAGTATCAACCCTTGTTGGTTTAGTAACTGCTTGGACTAAAGGTGTAGGCTGGCACATGTAAGATCCCAATTAACAACAGTGCTTGTTCCGTAGTGTGAATTGGCCTCTTGGACTCACACAGTTATGAAGCTGCAGTTTTCTGACTTAAGGCTCTCTGTGTGTGTCTGTAATTTTGGAACTTCAGGGCAGACTCCCAGCCCTATCCCAGTGAAACTAGCTGGTAAGGTGATTTCCCTCTAAAAGGATGGCTTTGAGCTGGTCAGATTATTCATTTATAATGTCATTTGTTTAAGGCGAAATCCATCTAATCTTTAACACATACACTTTCATTGCCTTTATGTTTGGAATGACTTTCCTTACGAGTCGACTTTGTCATTACCACCTCATCTCTATTATCCCTTTGATGACAAATTTTATATCAGTGGCATTGACATCACGTTTTAAATTACTAAATACTTGTTTTCAGAACATCTACAACAGCCTGCAACGTTGTAACATCCCTGCTGGCTTAGTTATTTTCTATGTTAAAAGCAGTCTGTGTAGGGCCCCTTCAGCAGGAGTCTGTGACCTGTGTTCTCATGTGTTGTTGAAAGTTTGCAATAAATGGAATTCATCCATTTTAGTGCCTACGCCTCAACTGCAAACGCTCTCTCACTGGTTAAATATCACAAATCCTGCCTGCAGCATCAGTTACCATCAGTTACCTACAAGCTCTTTCTTCAGCAGAACCCAGCTGATGGTAACCAAAGCTTCTACTTGGAGCGTCTCCTCTAGTTGGGCTTGGCATGATTACTGTTCACCTGTCCTGGCAGGAGCCTGGTGGGATCTCAGACAATTCACTCTGCTGAGAAGGACACATGCCTACATCCCTGTGCAAGTCAGCAGGAACTGCAGATCTGTGCCTGGATATTGCTGGCAGAGAGCCACTAAAGTTGTCTCCCCTTGTATGTACCCAAATAGGTAAAACTACTCTCTGGATTTGGTCCCATGGGAGCAAGCTGGCAGAACTGCAAGTGTAAACTTTGATTTGCAGTAAAAATTACAGCCCTAAGTGTACAAGTCAACAAAATGCCTTTGTTCACTGGACAGATTGCCTAAGCAGATCCCACCCACAACTCCTTCACAGTGTCCAGGCTGGCTGATTAGCACTGGATGGTGGGCAAACCCAGCTAAAACTGAGCTATATCAACCCAAATGGAGGCATCTGGGTTGGGTGTGTGGCAAAATCAGAATAAAACCAAAAAATCCCACATTCCTATCTTGCAAGAGCAATCACAGGAGCAGAGTCTAGTTCAGAGGTAACAAGGTAACACCCCTGAAGTTCCATCCAAGGCCGCTGTGAAGTGCTGGCAGCATGGAATGATGTTGAGACTATGGAGAAATGCATTTGTTTCAGAGTGGAGGGAGAACATCCTGTTTGGTTAGTTGGTTGGTTTGCTTTGCAGAGCTTACACAGACTTTTCCCAAGATGGTTTCCTCAACTGAATATGGGTCTCACACCTGGGAGCTCTTGCTGACAGTTGATCATCAACATGAAGGTGTACAAAAGGAATTTTCACTACACGTCACAGGGGACCTTCATGTTGGAGGACTGATGCTGAAGTTGGTAGAGCGGATCGGTGAGTAAAGACCTGTTTCATTTACAGTGTTACTGAGTAACACGTGCAGCTTTCCCTCTATGAAGAAAGGCTTCTGTGTGTTTGGAAATGGTATTGGCTCACTTCTGTGTCACAGCACAGAGTGTGGAGGTTCTCAGACCCAGGGGTTTTTGTGGTCAGAACTCCTCCCTGTGTTCCACCCTCTGTGGCTAAAGTCCCCATGTTACCATAGTGCCAACAAAACTTTGGGTTTGTCTTTCAGTTAGACGAAAATAATTAAACCAGGCTAACGACTCAACTCCCTTTCCAGAAGGATGTTACAGGTGTGTGGTTTGGGGGGCAGGAGAGGTACATGATGCCCTGTTTATCCACCCCTGGCTGTCAGAGAGGATGAGTTGCTAAAAGGCACTTCAGAAATTCCTGTTCCCTGTGCTATTGTGGCATTCTAGCCTGAGTCTGAGCCATGTTATCCATCGCACAGATACAGTAGGGAAGAGCTGGGAAAAGCCAAGACTGGCCGAGTAAAAGTTATGAAATGAAGAGTAAAATCCCCTGTGGATAGGAACAGCAAGGGAGCACAGGAAGAGAATCTGAGATCACTTCTGTCACCCTCTCTGCACACTCAGACACACGGTTCAGCCGGAAACTGACAGTAGCCAGTTTCCACTGAGTCAGAAGATTAATTTTTCACAGTATTTTTTTAAAAATACTCAACTGGTGTGAAAAGCTTTTTATATTAATATTTAAAGAAAATCCGTAACTGACTTGTGTCAGCAGCTCTCTTGAGACACAGCTCTAACCAGGGGACTCCAAAACAGGGCAGGGCTCTGCTGTGTTATGGACATGCTGAGGAATAGCCTCTGCCTCATGGAGCTGATGAGGAACAAGGATTGATGCAAAGACTGCAACAGCTTGACCAAGATCACACAGAAGCTTTACCTGCTACTACATATTGACATCTGGGAAGTCATCTAATCTTGGAATTCCCATGGAATTAGCAATACTTTATACAATTAGCAATACTTTTTACAATTCCCATGGAGAGCAGCAATACTTTATCTCTTTTCTTGGGCATGTGCTACTACTTAACTGACATGGAAGCTGGTTCTTAACACTGAGATGAGCTGCTCAGTGCTGCTGCCAGGAGGCTGTGGAAGAGCTTGTGCCCATCTGGGTGCACAGTGTACCTTGTAGGAGGATTTTCAGCTTGCACTGACAAGTTCCAAACTGGAACCCATTGTTGTTAGTCCTTATCCCAGCACAATCCAAACAGCATTGTATGTACCGTATGTAGCACCAGAAGGGGGAGGTGTTTTTTCCCTGTGGATATCCACAAAACTAAGGCAGTGCCACAGTCAGCACCCAGGTTAGATCTTCAGGGAAAACAAAGTTGGTTCCCAGTGACTGCCAGAAGAATTCAGCAAACAGGGTCTAGGTTGGGACCTGTAGCTGCTGCTTTAATCTAAAATATTTGTGTTTGCAGAGACCTGTTTCCGAACCAAGTGTTTTGTATATTTGCTTCATAGTTTCTTAGTAACCATTTTGTATTTTCCTAGAAATAGCACAAGATTGGTCAGACTATGCTTTTTGGTGGGAGCAAAAAAAATGTTGGCTTCTGAAAACCCACTGGACACTGGATAAATGCGGGGTGCAAGCAGATGCTAAGCTGATCTTTACTACTCAGCACAAAATGCTGCGGCTTCGCTTGCCAAACATGAAGACTGTGAGACTGAAAGTCAGCTTCTCTTCCATGGTGTTCAGAGCTGTCAGTGACATCTGCAAAATGCTCAGTAAGTAAAGATAAATCTCCTCTGGCAACTAAGCTGGAGCATTTTATTGGGTGACTTTGTTTTGATGTGTAGTCCTTCCTCACAAAATTGTTCAGCTCAAAGATAAATTTGAGACAGATTTTTGGGGTTTCAGTATGCAATGCATGTCAGTGGTTCTTAGTCTCTGTGATAACTGATGCAAGCACTGTCAGAAATGCATCCCACGAGCTGCAGGAGTACTGGGTAGTCAAAGCTGGCAGTTTTCTAGGAATCCTTGTCCTCCTGGAGCAGGACTTGGTCCTGATTATTCTGTGCCATTAACTAACAGCTTGAGATTATCAATATCCTCCACCAGCCTTCAAGCACAGGCAATTTTACTGGTGTCAACTGATTTATCACCTATTTTCACTAACATTAATGATATCCAACTCTTCTGTTATATGTGTTCAGTTTATAAATGTTCAGAGCTTCTGTATGCCCAGATCTGTTCAGGTCGGGGCATACCTAACAACTCCCCCCAGCCCGTGAATGTCTCACAGCACTGAGTCCCCCAGTCTCTACTCTTTGCAATAATGGAGCATTTCCAAGTAGAGGGTTAGGAGCATGCCAAATGTGTGCCTGTGATCAATGGGAATCAGTTGAGTCTACAAGCAGTCTTCAAAATCCCTTTGGTTTAGGGTAAAATAGGGATAAAATTCCTCATCTTAATTTAGATCTTCAAAGCTTAGTCCATTAACACACTCATCTTCAGAAGGAATTTACTGCCTCATATTGATCCACTTTCAGTTTCATCTCCTAGCAGTAAATTGTGAAAGGTGTAGTGTCTTTATTATACCTAATAGCTCTGATATAATGATGCCATAATTTTCCAACTGGCATTTGGCCAAATTAAATATTCCTACATTTTCCCTCCACATTGAGTCAGTACAGAAACACTGTAACTTTGAGTGAGTGAACACTGTCAAAAATGTCTTTGCTTACCCCAGGGTAAAAGTGTTTTTTGGAAATGAAGTGCCAGGTTTGTGACTGGGAATACCTATCTGAATTAGTAGTGCATTAGAGAATGGTGAGAACCAAGACAGAATCTTGTATGAGAAATACATTGAATAATAAAAGGCGTGAACCTCAATTACAATGGTTCTTGCTTATTCATAATTTCGATATTTCAGAGAGGTCATTATGCTCAAAGGTGACTGTAGAGCTGTTAGGGAGAAAGAGCTTTTTCCTGGCATTCTAAAATGCAGTTACACTTCCTACAAAAGTAGATTTAAATCCTGTCCAAACTCACTCTTACAGCCCAAAGTCTTTGGCCTTGTTATAGAATTAGTGGATTTTCCACAGCTACTACTTTCAACCTGCTAAAAATAAAGTCCAGATTGCAACATGAAGTTTCCTGAAATGCTGTTACCAACCATGGGTACTCCTTTGGATGTAATCATCTTGCTTCAATTCCCAAACTGCCTTTGTAGATATCAGGCGGTCAGAAGAACTCTCTTTGTTGAAGCAATCAGAAGGCACACTCAAAAAGAAAAAGAAAAAAGACAAGAACAGCAAAGAACCAGCTACTGAAGATATCTTAAACCTGTCCAACTCTCCAGTGAGTTCTGGATTACCAGGTAATGAAAAATCAATATGATTTTATTGTTCTGACTGGAAGTCAAAAAAAAGAAATTCTTTGTTACCCAAAGGAGGCCAGTTTCATGTAGGTCTTGGAGACACAGTGGGCCTGAAATCAGTGGCTTCAAGAAATCTCCAATATGTCAGTATTTCCCTGTTGCCTCTAGAAATGTTTTCCTTTCCACTGATATGAGAAAGGCCACACTAGAAAACAGGCTGTGGCCCTGCACACAGGATGTGCTGCTGCCCTTTGAAAAAGGGGGACAGCGCTTAAAATATTAATGAAATTTGGCAACCTGCAAGGAAAATGAGGAATAAAGGCTTGAAAGCATGCATTTCCCATGTCCACCACAACTGAGATCTCACAGAGCAAGAAAGAGCATTTCTGTCCCTGAGGTCACCTCACCTGTGAAAGGACAAGGCCAGCTGGAAACAGCAGAGATAGGAGACTGCCTTAAAAAAGAAGGGTTGGGTTTTTATGATGGAAAGAGGTGGACAGGAGCATTTCTCATGGGAATAACATGATGCTCTTAACTTGCAGCCAATCCAGGTTTATACAGTAAAACCATGACACCCGTGTATGATCCTGTCAGTGGCTCACCAGCTGCTTCCACAATTACTTGGTTCAGTGACAGTTCCTCCACTGAGCAGAACTGCAGCATCCTGGCCCTCAGCCATCCCACCTGCTCTCCAGAGATGCTGGCAGAGATGTACCAGCCACGCACTTTGGCTGACAAAGCCAAACTCAATGCAGGGTAAGGTGCCTCTCCTGAGATCCTTTGGGTTTAAAATGAGGAATGATGTCCTTGTGCAGGCTCTGGGCTGAAGTCTGTTGTTAGATAAAGGCAAATTCAGTTGAGCACAGTGGGCACAACTAAAGGACAGTTTGGATGGCAAACCCCAAAGGCTTTAAGTAGACAGTGGAAAGAGACGTGGATAAGTTCAATAATTTTGCATTAAAAATAGGAGACTGAGTTCTGCATGCACAAGCAAACATTTCTTACTGTATATACACAGAAAATGGAAGTTGGAAGTCTATATGAATGCTCCACCTTCTTGAGTTACATGAATTTTCCCTAGATTTAGGGGAATTAGAGCTGTTTGTTCCCACTTTTGTTTCACAATTGCACTGGAGCTCTGCAGGTGTGATGGTTTTTCCTGCACAGATGAATCTGGGGGTTGTTTTCTTCCACAGCTGGCTGGATTCATCTCGATCACTTATGGAACAAGGTGTTCTGGAGGAAGATCAACTTCTTCTACGCTTTAAATATTACACTTTCTTTGATTTGAATCCAAAAGTAAGAGCCTTGTTTTTACTGCTATTTGTTGTTTGCCTGCTTTCATGTCAAGGAGCTATACAGTAATGTAGAATATATATACCTCTATGTAGAATTTTAGCTAGGGTTTATAACAAGCCCATGAGAGATCAAATTCAGCTTCTTCCCCTCAGCTACAGCTGCACTTTTACCCCAGGGACACTGAATCACATGTTCCTCACATGAAATGAAATCTTAAATTTAAAGATGGGATCTGAAGAGCACCAGAAACAGTATCCCTATTTCCAGAGGGGCTGGTTTACTTTCTGCATCTCTTTTAATAGAAAAGATCAAGGGGAAAACTAGACTAGCAGTATCCTAAATTATGTAGGGAGTCCTGGTTTTGAAATTTGGCTTAAAAATGACACTTACATTGCACTGCCCTCATTGAATTTCACAGCTTTTCTGGGCTGAAACCCTCAGAAGAAATCAAGGCACTTTCCAGTTTATCTGGCACGGTTTTGGGTGAAATGGGACCCCCACTAAAATCCAAGTACATGTCTCAACTTCAGTACCCAAACATTTCCCTTCTCTGCCCCAGCCAGCCCTGGAGCCATAGACCCAGAAGAGGTTCAGGCAACTTAATATCTCACCTCTGCTGGGAGAGGTCACGCTCCAAGGTTTACCCTGCCATCACTTACATTTCACCAGCTCTGGGGCTTGAATATTTGTGAGTCACTTCAGCTTATTAACCAAGTAGATAATAAGGAGTAATCACTATCCAAAAAGCACATAGTGAATTAAACCAGATCTGGTAAATCTCAAGCCAGTGGAAAGACAGAACCAGAAGTGAAAAAGCCAAGAGTGGGAGAAGGGAAGTGAGGAACAAGAGAGTTCTGCAGGTCACATTTGAGTCAGCTGTGTTACGTGATTTTCTCCCACTATGGTTTCACATCTTGGTGACACCAGTCCAAGGCTTCCTGCCTCAAAGGGGGATGTTGAGCCTCACCTTCTGCCCCGGCCAGGGGCTCCTGGTTGGTTTTGTGTAGGCTCAGCAAGCCCTGGGACCGTGCACACGATCACACGAGCTGGTACAAGACACGGAGGGGAGCACCACAGAGGTGGGAAGAGGAAGGAAAACCACTGCGGTTCAGCCCCGTTAGATCAGCTGCAGCTGGCTGTGAGGCTGTTCCTTGGTTTCACTAATGAGCAGAGTTTGCTCCTTCCTTCCTTCCTGCAGTACGACGCAGTGCGAATCAACCAAATATACGAACAAGCCCGCTGGGCCATCCTGCTGGAGGAGATCGACTGCACAGAGGAGGAAATGCTCATCTTCGCTGCGCTACAGGCACGTACTCGAGCCAAGTTGCAAAACCTGTTCCCTCAAGAGGCAGGCACAGGTTAGGACAGAGCCCAGGCCAGGAGCTCTGCTTGGATTGGGGGTCTGCTCTTGGGGTGAGAAGCAATCAGCAGCATCCACCAGCTAAAGCAGCTAAACTCAGTAGCTGCACTAACACCATTATTCACACAAATACGGAAGCATTTACTAACATTATCTGCACTCACAATGTAACTTTGATATCAGTAGTAGTATGAAGTGTGGCTTCCCATACCAGTTACCATCCCTTCACCTCTTCTTCCTGAAAATTCCTGTAATACACCATGTGAACATTTCCCAACAGACAGGAAAAAAGCCACAGCACAATGTGAAGATAGGCACACTATGGAGTACTTGGAAATTTAACATGACTGACCATGGCTTAGTCTCTGACCATAGGTAATAAAGCACAAACCTTTAAAAATAAATTCCTGCCTTTTAAATGTAAACAGAGCTGCCAAGAATTCACAGCCTGTCACTGCAGAACACCAGAGAACCTTGCTTCCAAGTTTCCACCTTGTATGGATGGCAGGACTAGGGATCCAAATGTAGCAGCCTCCCAGCACAGGGCCAGTTATTCAGCAAAGGAATACAAACAAACACTGATCATTAAAATAGGAAACCATTATCAGCCATTGCACAGGAGTCACAGTGGACATGGCTGTTTCCTTGGGAAAACCCCTGATTCCTGCAGAACTTTGCACAGTTGTCCAAGACCCAGGAGACCAAATGATCTATTTTCAAACGCTGTGCTTGTGTGTTGATAATTGATGTACTGACTACTGGTTACTGATTTATTTTAGTACCATGTAAGCAAGTTATCATTATCATCAGAGACACAAGATTCCACCTGTGAATCAGAAGTAGATGAAGTAGAAGCTGCCCTTTCCAATCTGGAAGTGACACTGGAAGGTGGAAATAAAAGTAACATTTTGGTACGTCCTTTGGGATCCCAGAATTCCTTTTGCTGTGTCAGATCTGTTGACTCTCATGACCCTTCCTGGTTCTTGATTTTTTTAACAGTTGATTACAGAGTACATTGCACTAAAACTTTTCCTAATTATTCCTGATAGGAGGACATCACAGACATCCCAAAACTTGCTGATAATCTCAAGCTAGTTAGGTGAGTTGTTAAAATTAATAATAAAACATACAAAACCAAAAGAGATCCAAACCAAAACCAAGAGATCTCTTGAGTTTTTCATTCTAATCTAACAGTACCTCTGACGGTTATAAATTGACAAATACCCCTGATAGGTCTAACCAGCCTAATATTCTCTTCCAATCTTTTCTTCCTGCTTCTGACAATGTTCCTTGGCAAATCTTTCCCACTCCTGGGATGCTGGGTGGCTATATTTGTACTTATTTAAAGACCCTGCTGTCTGTATTTCCTAGTCCTCTTCAGTCATCATCTCTAAACAAAAGAGCCTAAGTTTTATTTTCAATCACATGTATGGGTTTTTTTGCCAGTAAAAAAAAACAGAAGAAACTTACAGTTCTCCCTGAGAAGAATTTCTGAAAATAACCCCAGGGAATGTATTTTTTAAACAAAAGAAACATCCAAATTACCCCTTTCTTACCGAACATGGAGTCTGTTTTTTCTAATATCAAAATGAGTTTCTGTGATCCCATTATAATATCTTGGTTTATGGGTGATTGAAATGATGTAGAGACCTCAAGTCTGTAATGCCTTTTATCACAAAACAGTCTTTGTGCTTTAGGAAGATAAAGTGTTCTGTTGTACAAATATTTATCAGATTCATCCGTTGACAGATGGTATTTTTAATCTGGGAACTGAAAACTGCACCTGAAAAATTTTAACTGTTGTTAACTGCTAACAATTGTTAATTATTAATTTCTAATTTGGAATTTTATTTGACATTCTTAATATGAAGGTGGCTTAAGATGAAAGGGAATTGAGGCTTTTAACAATGGGTTGTTTTTCCCCAGCAGTAGAGCAGTTTGCTTTTATAAGCATTCAGCAGTTATTTTTCATCATGAAAAAGTTCCTATATAGATGATAAATCACTTACCAAACCTAAGGCATTGTAGAATCCAGGTAGGGTGTAAAACTTTTCTTTGAACAACACTTTGTGGCTATAATTATTTGATTAATTGTAAACCTGAATGCAAAGCTGTGCATGTTCTACTGCTTACTGTTCCTGTGGTGAACTTTTATTCCTATTTATTCACAGTATGCACCACAGCAAATACTGCTTTCACATGGGGACAGGACTGTGGAGAATTGCAACTTTTTTTAAAAAAAACAACCAAAAAAAAACTTTCTAAAAAGTTTTTCTAAAGAGCAACTTTTTCAGGGATAGAAAAATAATTTTATCTGTCTAAAGAAATTATAGTCCCTTATTTTTGAAGAATGTCACTGTATTGGAAAACTAAAAGCCAAATTATTTGGTAGTTTTGAAAATCCAAGTTTTTTTAATTTAAACATAAAAATTGCCATTTTCTAGAAAGGATTCTAAACTAGGATTTTTAGAAAGGGTCTGGAGGTATATATAATAAGAGTATATATAGTACATCACTGTTTTCCAGCCAGTTCTATACTCTTTGTACCATCCTCTTAGATTTAAAGTGAAATACTGATTTTTTTTTTCTTTTTTTCTTCTTTTTCACTTCATTGATGACCTTTGTCACTAGCTGTGAAGTATTACTCTACTCAAATTTTCACTACTGAAATGCTAATACCTCTGGTTTTCTCTCTTGGAGGGCTACAAAGCTCCTATAAAATCAGTGAAGAAATAGAATTTTGTTGTGTTAGATATTATTCAGATTAAGCCAAAAAAGCTGATCTCTGCTTACTTACAACGAATACAAGTTGGTTTTATGGGTGCAGATATTCAAGATAAGGAGCTATGAAAAACTGATGCCAATTCATGTTACATTTGTGTGACTGAGTTCATGGAAAAATTAATCTGTTAGAAGGGAATGGCTTTGATTAGTAATGGAAGAAATAAATGAGAAAAAATCATAGATGGAATTCAGCTAAAATCTGGAGTAAAAATCATATCTATACCTGGGATAACCTGGATTGGATCCAGGCATTTCCCACCCCCTCACTGACACAGAGGTGTCATACCCAACCAAAGCCATGGGTATGACCTTGAATTTCAGAGGCTCTGTAAGACTTGTGAGGGACTTAGCAATTTGTATGTGTTGATATAAACTAATGGGATTTATTTTTTTCTGGTAGGCCCAAGAAGCTGGCACTCAAAGCTATCAAGACATATTGGTTTGTCTTCAGAGACACTTCAATATCTTATTTTAAAAACAAGGAATCTGCACAGGGAGAACCTATTGAGAAACTAAACCTAAAAGGTAGGAATTCTCCATTCTTTGTTTTTTCTGTTGCATCTATGAACTGAATAAAATAAGAAATCCCTGCTAGACTCATGAAGGCAAGCACAGCAGCATTTAGTCTGGGAGCTTTTTCAATTCCTGAGTCTCCTAAGCAGGCAGATTGCACCTGCAGAAGAAGCTTAAACAGAAAGGATTCAATAGTTTAACCTGAGCTGGGATGATCAGAGCCTGATTTGTAGAATGCCCTGTACTGCTGAATTCTTCAAGATGAGTCAGGTAGGCAGAGTGACTTGTGGGATGCTTCATTTCCAAGAACTTCCACTCTGCATTGAATGGGAGTGTTCCCCTGTATCCTTGGCGAACGCACACTGGCAGCAGAGGATTAGGGATGCTGCCATGGGCAGGAATGCCAGAGGCTGTCCCTGCATTCTGCTGTGCAGGGACAGCTCCAGGACCTTCTCTGGGCCTTGCTTGTGTCGTGCATGGGCATCCCCATGGCTACAGCCAGCTGCTGGAGGAGGAGCCCCAGGTGTGCACACAGACACCAGCACCCTGTGTAGCCTCCCTCTACATCTGCTCCTGCAGAGACATCCTTTGTTCAGCACGGGGAGCCAGTGATGCCCAGGACTCATCCTAGAAGAAACCTTTGAAATAGAAGATTGACCCCTGTGAACAAATGGCTCTGCATCCCCATCTGCATATCCTCAGTAGGTCAGAAAATGCATGGGAGAAACAGCCAGGGCAGCTGGAACCTCAGCAAGTAGCCTCTCCCACCAGTTCCTCTCCCTTTCAAGTGCTGAGCATTTCCTAAGATCAGGCTGAGGTTTTGGGAGCACTCACATCCTTTCACTTCCACCTTGACTCACGTGCTCCCTGAGCTCAGAGCATTCATCACCCTGGCAAGCCAGACCAGGCAGTGAACTGGAACAAAATCCTTTCATTAGGGCCTAAGCTTCAAAAGTCTTAGTCTCAAAGTCTCAAAGAAAAACAACCACAAAGTTCTGTTCCTTAGTGTTAAAGCAGTAATTAAAGTTACTGATATAGTAATGAAATAAATTAATTTCCTTCTGATTCCCTGTGATCTAGGATGTGAAGTTGTACCCGATGTAAATGTTGCAGCGAAGAAGTTTGGAATCAAATTACTAATTCCTGTTGCAGATGGCATGAATGAAGTATATTTAAGATGTGATAACGTGAGTAATGAGACAAGGGAAAATTGGATTCAAGATTTATGGCAGATTGTCCTGTTCTAGGATTTGTAGAATTTGTATAGAAAAATGAGGATGCTGCAGAGAGTTTATTGTCTAAATCCTTAGAAAATTTAAGAATGATGTGGTGGCCTAACAAATACATAATTGTTCTGGGGACATAAGGACAGTAAGTAATCTTGTGCTTATCATCAGTTGCCAAGAAAAGCTGGTAGGAAAAAAGCCAGAACAAACTACCAAAAAAAAGAAAAAAGGTACAGTGTTTTGTTCCAATGTTGTCAGAGAATTGAAGTTTGGATTTTGTTTTCTTTTTTTTTTAATTAGAACTCTCCCCATTCAGATGAGGAGAGCGTGATAAGGATCTTACATTAGTTTTCAGTTTCTTGAAATGTATCGGATCAAACTGTGTAAAAAGTGTTCAGTAGGTGAAAACCAGTCATGCAATAAAATTTCCAAGAGAATCTATTTCAAGGTACTGGATTTCTTAGAAAACTTAAAACCTAGGTGTAGTTGGAGCTAGTCCAATCAGGAGGGAAGAACAGTAACAAACAGCTGTCTTTGTTTCAGGAGGATCAGTACGCTCGGTGGATGGCTGCTTGTGTTTTAGCCTCCAAGGGCAGAACGATGGCCGACAGCTCCTACCAGCCTGAGGTCCAAAAGATCCTTTCGTTCCTCCAGATGAAGAACTGGACCATGTGTTCCCAGGCTGCCTCTGAGCCAGAGAATGTAGATATGAAACCCGAATGCTTCGTCTCACCACGCTATACCAAAAAGTTCAAGTCCAAGCAGGTATGCTGAGTATGGCTCGATGGCTGGGCGTGGGCAATTCCAGTGGTTGGTTGGGGATGAGGCTGGATGGAAGCAGTGTTTGGAAGCCATGCAGTACAGCACCCTGCAATAGTAGTTTTGTCCCTTTGCAAGAGGCCTTTTCTTCAAACTGAACACAGGGACAGGTGTTTTGGCACCTCCTCCAAGTACCTGTCCTACATCCACACCCTGGCTCAAGTCACCCATGATGTTTGTTCCTGATAGCACAGTTCCTGAAAGTCTCCTCAGAGTAACAAAGGAAGGATTTTAAGGACTGCAAGCTACTGTTTGCATCTGAATCAAAGGGTGTTTGGGTCCTCTTGCCCTTCCAGCCTTTCCTTCCTCTCCACCTCATTCTTTGTCCTGCTTTTGCTGTGCAAGAGCTCAGCCTGCCCATCCTGAGGAGGGTCCCCAGAGCAGTGTATGGAGCCAGGGCATTGCTGCACAAACCCAGACCTGAGACCTTGATGTCCGTTCTGCCCTTTGCACTTGGGATGTGTCCCCAGGTGCCCTCTGTACTGCATCTGCACAAACAGTGACAACAAAGTCTCTGAACACAGCATCAGACCTCATGCTTTCTGATTCAGTGAAAGCAACAGGATTTTTGTTCTCCAGTCAGCTGAAAACTTTCTCTCTTCCTGTGTTTCCCAGCTGACTGCTCGTATTCTGGAAGCCCACCAAAATGTATCCCAGATGTCCCTGGTGGAGGCCAAGCTGCGTTTTATCCAAGCCTGGCAGTCCCTCCCTGAGTTTGGTTTATCCTACTACATTGTAAGGTAATTGCACTCTCACTCATGTCAAGCTGCCGTAACGTGTTCATGCTCAGTGATTTGCAGGAAGTTCTTTGACACCCTGTTCCAAGAACATTTTCTATTTTTTTCCCCACAGACTTCTCTTAATTTTAGTGATTTTCCATACTGCTGGTTTTTTTCTATAGGAGTAGCACCCAGTAGCTCCATTCTTGGAGTGAGACTCTGCATTACATCTGCCTTGGTACAGACTTCTTGGATTTAGCCTGCAGTAACCTCTCACTAGCATAAAAACCCTTACTGTCATAAACTCTCCAAAGTGTATAAAATGCATGTCTAATTGGTGTGCTCAGGTTTGCAGGATCTGTTCACTCTGACCCTTCTTCATTGCAATATGATAAAATGCTAATTTCTTTTGTATTTCATTAAGAAAACAGCAAATTATCCCTTTTTAAGGTTAATCCGGAAGAGCAGTGAGCACAAGAAAGGTCCCATTGTGTTCACAGCAGCTTCCTTGGACACAGCAGTGGTCTGACCTGCAGCCTTTTCTCTGGACAAAACACCAAAAAGCTGAAAATTACTGACACAACCATACTTGGAGGCACCTTCCTTAATTTGTGCTTAACACCCCTGCCGGGGCTAGCTAGGAATCATCTGTGGTATAAATGGAACCAGCTGGGAGCCACACTCTGGCACAGAGGCCAGCTGGCATAGAACAGCCCACATCTGCACTGTTGAACTCTGACTTCCCAAAATCCAGTAGCCTCGTGTGAACTGTGAGACCATGTTGGTCCTTGGATGTCCCAGGTTCCAGACTGTACCTGGGAGTCACTTGAGAGAGCACTGCTTGTTTGGAGCCAGAATTCTCCCTGAATTCCATGCCCAAAAATGCTCCCTGATCCTGTTGAATTTATTAACACAGGTATAGATTTTTTGCCCCATCTGTCACCATTAGTCCTGTGAAAAACACAAACAAACCCAACACCTAAACTGCATTTTGTAGTGGTGAACTGCTACAAACTGCTGGGCATTATCTCAGTGGGGCAACAAGCAAAGCACAAATTGTGTCCAGGTCACATTTTCTCCCTGAGGTCCAGCTGCATCTAAAGAGAGAAGGTTCACAAACAGGCTCAGAAATACTGAAAATACTCACAGCAGGCAGATGAGATTTCTTCCAGCTTTCAACATGAAGGTAGAGGAAGGCTGTTTCTTTACCAGAGTAATCTGTTCCTAGCTATTCCCAACACAAAAGATTCTGTCCCCCAAAGATTCTGATGCTTTTGTATTTTTTTTCATCTCTAATCAGAAGAAAGTTGAAATGTTAAAATGTCTCAGTAATTTTGTAATGTGATTTATACTCAAAAACATGTATATATCAGTTGTTTTGATTATATAATTTAGGTTAATATAGGTTAATATAACTAGAGGAACATGTTTCAACATTAGAGAAATGAAGCAACAAAAATTATTGCTGGCATTTTTCCCAGTAAAAATATAATCAAGGTCATGCATTTGGGAAGAACAGTATTTTTTTAGCAGAAAACAATGAACTGGAAGGATTTTAGCCAGATCTACCTTCCTGATTATTTTCCATCTTACAGCATGGCACCCCAGCCTTCAGTTTTGCTTTATAACAAATCCTGTTCTAAAGATGGGTCCAAGCTCTCCTCAATCCCAGGCTGTTGTGACTTTTCCCACGTTTTTTGCACTTCCAGAGGAGAGCAGCTGAAATGTTTCTCTAGCCAGAAATCATTGCAAAGCAGATCTGCTCAAAGGTTTTGGGTTCTTTTCAGGTTTAAAGGAAGCAAGAAGGATGATGTGCTCGGGGTGTCCTATAACAGGCTGATACGGATAGATATGGCCACAGGAGATCCTATCACAACGTGGAGGTTCTCCAACATGAAGCAGTGGAATGTGAACTGGGAAATCCGCCAGGTAAACCTGGAACAGCTCTGCCTTCAGTCCTTGCATTTCACACACTCAGGGATGCTTTCTGAAAATATTTTCAAACCTCACTGAAAATATTTTGAACGTGTTGTCGCATGTTATTTAAAAAGCTGTCTGCAGTTTTTCTTAGTGGAGTCTGTAGTCAAAAATCAGAAACAAAAAGATCACCAGTTTTAAAGATTCCTACCAAGCTTATTCTTGACAAGTTGCCCTTGATTTTGATGGGATGAAATAGGGACTCCAAGGTGAATTCCAACATGTTGTGTTTACTGCTCTGTCAGTGAAAATCTCATTTTAACTCTCATGCATCATCCTCTACATTGTGGTGGTTCACTCCCTGTTACAGACTGAGGATACAGGAACCCTGTTTGTTTTTCAAATCCCAAACTGAGATTGCAAGGCCTGCAACTCTGTGTCATTGTGTGGTCCCTGATTTGGGGCTTCAGAGCTTGAATCCAGCTCTATAAATTGTAGATTTCTGGGGTGGAACTAGTGTGACCTGATGTAAATTGAAGCAGCCTGGAAACTGTTCCTGCTTATGGAGTTTTCCACATCCATCTACAGGAACCAGGAGAGATCAGATACACTCCCTACTGCTCTCCTGCAGTACTCCCTGCACCAGAGCCTGTAATTCTGGGTCAGGTTGCTGGGTTTACATTAAATCCCTCTCAAAAAAGGCAGAATCCACAGTGATCAACTAAGCTCAGTTAGCTGCATTTTAGAACTAACAGTAGCTGGAAACCAAAACCAGGACCCCAAAGGCAGATTTAAGGTCAGCACATAACAATGGACAGATTAAACATTATTCATTAGACAAAGAGTCAAGAGTGCCATTCCTGCCTCTGCCCAGTGTTCACTTTATATGCCACTGGAAAAAAGCAAAAAGCTTTTGTTCCCTGCTTGAACAAGCAAAAAGATTTCACCACAAGAGGGCCCTGATGTAGCAGCAAATCCAAAACCAAGCAGCCAAACACCCTGAGCAGCCAGCAGACCCAGAACTCTTGGTTAGCAGGGGCAGGTGGTGCTTTATCACAGTATTTGTGATCCAGCTGTGCTCTCACACTTCTCTTTCTTCCCAGCTTATGTCTGTCTGATTTTGCCACATCTGTTCTCCTTAGGTTGCCATCGAGTTTGACCAGAATGTGTCCATCGCTTTCACGTGCCTGAGTGCAGACTGCAAAATCATCCATGAGTATATTGGGGGCTACATCTTCTTGTCAACACGTTCCAAGGACCACAATGAAACACTGGATGAAGAACTTTTCCACAAATTAACTGGTGGTCAGGAATGAGGTGAAGTAAACTCTCTTCCCACTGCCTGCTTCTTCTTATTGCTAAGACTACCAGAGATTAAACAAAAATTATCTCTGATTGTTAATTGCTGGCTACTAATTATTGTACTTGTCAGTCTTGTACTATGAATGGGACTGTTGACAGTTTTTGTTAAATACTGAAGCTAAGGTCACTGGATGCAGTATGATGACTCCATCATCAATACTTGAGAAAATTTAATTGTCTTTGTTTTCCTTTTGTACAGCTCACAGTTTTTAAATAAACAGTGTCTAGCCACTGGACAGTTTTTTTAATCTAGTATTTTTAATTGCAGCAATCTGTTTAAGCATCCAGAACAGGTAACTTGAGGATATGGTACAGTGAATTTTCTTCTCTGTTACAGCCAGGCAACTTCCATTGTTAAACTGGCCATTGGTAAAGAACCCAGCATTTATCAGAACTAAAGCTGAATAAATACATATTTTAAAGCTCCATGGCTTAACACTTGCCCTGAGAACACAAAACATTCCAAAGTCCTGCAGACTAAGCTATTGAAACTCCTGTAGTGATTACTCTGTTGCTCAAAAATGTAGAACCCATGTTCACCTTCATCCACTGAAGTGGTTTCCTGAAAGCCAGAGAAGCTACAGAGCAGTCATCTTGGCAAAACTGGATCCAAAAGGCTGATCTTTTGAGGAACATTGTTATGTACCTGGTTGAAAAATGTGCTGTATGAAGTACCTAAAACTATTAAAGAGGACTCTGAGTGTTTCTATTTTCTGTCCCTGTTACTCTGTTTCACTGTGACATCTCACTGAACTAAGCTGTTCATGTGGGAATCTGAAAAGCCTGTAGAAATGATCTAATGTGTGTAATGCAGAATGCAAAGAGTGAGCCTCAGAGGGCTGGAGCCCCTCTGCTCTGGAGACAGGCTGAGAGGGGTGGGGGTGTTCAGCCTGGAGAAGAGAAGGCTCTGGGGAGACCTTAGAGCGCCTGGAAGGGCTACAAGAGAGCTGGAGAGTGACTTTTGCCAAGGGCACACAGTGACAGGACAAGAGGGGATGGCTCCCCACTGACAGAGGGCAGGGCTGGATCAGATATTGGGGAGAAATTCTTCCCTGGGAGGGTGGTAAGGCCTTGGTAAGGCCACAGAGGAGCTGTGGATGTCTCAGAGGAACCAGATGTGAAGCCAGCAGCTCTGCCTGCTGGAAGGAGCCCCACACATCCACCGAAGTGCATGAAATTTCATACTACCCTGTAAAGCAAGGACAGAGTGGAACTGGGAGAATTCATGAACCTGCTGCACAAACCCAACCTGGTTTCACATATCTGAAGAAATACAATGGACAGGTGATGTCGTATCATAAAGGGATGCTGCAGAAATCACTGCATAAATTCATAAACATCACTGGAACCTGAGAGCCCTGATTTTCATGCCATGTGCTCTGCTTTTCCCCAGACCCTGTCAATGGACTTCAGTGGAATCACTCCCAGTTTGTGCAGATTAAACTACAGCTTTACATGGTGCAAAAAGAAAAAAAATACAGTCTGCTTCCCAGCCCTCTGTTCTTCCCTGTCCTCAGCACTTTCTGCACAGGCTGAGGGACCATCCAGTTTTCCTTCAGAAGAGAACTTACTCACTTGTCACCTGCTTGACACAAGCCAGTATGTTCCTCATGTTGGGAGATCCACCCGAGTCCAAACCTTGGCCATATTTAAAGCCTGCCTAAGGGTGCCATGGAAGAGCTAAATGCTCATATTAGTACCAGCACCTCTTCCACACACAGCTGCCTTCCAGATCAATCTCCACTTAGGCTTTGCAGTGAGGATCCTGACCATGCCTGCATGGAGCCCCTCATTTGGCAATGAGCAATGCCAGACTCCTGTGGATTGCTCCCTGGGAAGAACAGCCCATGCTTGCCACTCTTGGAGCAGAGCTTGTCTCAGAGTGCTGCATGGAGGCCCTGTAGCTGCCACTTGCCTACGTGACCTGAGCACAGGAATGCAGAGACAGGGGAAATCTGAGCATAGCTCTCATAGCAGTGTGTGGCTCATTTTGTTGCTAAACAAGCATGTTCACTTGCAGTTCTCTAGTGGGATTTCAGAGAAACTAGCAAATATTTCCATTTTCTTTCCTGCCCCTCCTTCAATCTTACCCCATGTGTCACTGCCTTTCAACAAAATCCTTCACTGCTGCTTTGCAAGGAGGAGTTCTGCCAGCTCATCCCAGCTGGCTGTAAGCCCTATCCTTTGCCATTTTAGGTTTAAGAGAGTGATCTCCTGCTGATGCCCTCCCTATTTCCTTAGGTCATTCAGCTGTCTCTTCTCCTTGCCCCACTTGCTTTGCAAGGCTTTTTCACAATACGTAAGGAATAGGTAGGAAAGGAAATTGTTTTTATCCGGCTGCTTTGAGTGCTGCATGTGACTGTAGCTCCTCTTCTACAGAGGAAAGGTTTCAGTGGGAAGGCTCCTTCCTGGAGAGGTAGGAGTGGGAAGGCATGACCCAGGGCATTCCTGCACTTCCATAATTCCAGGCTGGATATGGTGGGCAGCACCTGAGAGGAGGCCTGCCCCAGCCTGCTCTGCCTGACACCTGCACCAGCCACAGCTTCGAGTCACTTTCACCCCACCCCATGTCACCCAGCACGTCCCAGCCAGGCTCCGGACATTCCCGTAATGCACGTGGAGTTCCACATCCTCCCTTACTTGTGCAATAACCTGATCACACTAGTGAGCTCATCACACCTATTTAATACAGAGGGTTAAAGACCACGTGTAGAAACCCACGTTATTAATTGCACAGTGCCAGATGTGGGAGAGGTTTCCCAGAATGAGGGAAAGCAGGACAGGGACATCTGCCCTGAAGTTTTGCAATACAGAGATGAAATCCTGGACAGGAATGTTATTAGATGAAAACAAACCTTTAGGAAACTTATACCTCAGCTCAGCAGCAACCCTATTCTGTACACGGTGCTTAATTAAACCCAAGCCAGGTCAGGGTAAAGCACTGCCTATGTCAGATGGATCCTGCTGCTCTTACATCAAATTCCATAGGGGATTTCACCACTGCCTTCAGCCTGGGTTAGGAGACACACACCCCATAGCTTTCTGAAACCTCAGGCTAAATAATCCTGTTCTTCCATTCTCTCCCCTTTCTCTTGTAGGAAAATGTCTTGCTTGTGCTTGCTCTGTGGACAGACCTGTGAAAGAGGTCTTTTGTTGGCTTTCAAAGCCATTCTCCAGATTTTTTTTTTCAGGATATTTTCATTCTTAACCATCACTTGGATCACGGCCAGTAAGAAACATTCACCTCTTAAACTTTTCAGCCTGGTACCGTGCTCACCTTCTCCTGCTCGCCCCAGCTCTGCTTATCTTGGTGTCACTAAGGAATGCAGGGCTCAGCCCGAGAATTCCTGCGGGCAGAGGGGCTTTGTGCAGCCCTGAATCGCCCTCGGGGAGGGGGCGTCTGCTTCAGCTCTCTTTGCTTCACCCGAGTGAAAAGGCTGACAGGAACGCCTGCCTTTGCTAACTGCTCCCTCAGGTTGTCACTGAAACTCTCAGAAAAGCGGAAAAGAGAATAAAAGGCGACATGAGAACAAGCCGAAGTGAATCACAAAGGGGAAGTCTCTGCCTGCTGTTAGCAGATATTTCAAAGAAACTTGTGAACGAGGGCTGCTGCCTGCCCTGGAAAACCTCCACCAGTACCTGGGCAGCTGCCTGAGATGTAGCACCATAACAGAAATATTTCAGATGATGAGAGTTTACAGCTAAGCAAAGAGCTGGGAAGATACAATACCTAGCACAAAAACTGGCCATCCAAAAAAGCAGAAACAGAGATGGAAAATAAAAATAACAAAAGCTCATTTTCCAAGGGTGCTCTGCCTCTTGCAACAGGTTCTCTGTATCACTCAGAAATCAAGGGCCTCTGGGCAAACAAAACCTCCACCTCCCTTCCACGTTCACCAAAACGAGCGGCCGCTTTCCCAGTCTGACAATCTGCTCGACTCAGTCTCCAAAATGAAGTCAGTAAGGATGAACTCATTAAAATTAAGGCAGCTTTTGGCTCACCAAGTTTCCTGGAGTATGTTTGTAAGATATTAAAATCAGTCAGATAACCAATAACCCTAAAATAAGCACTGAAAATTCACTGTCTGTAAAAACTGAGCTAAGGGCAGCAAACAAAAGTATTTAATAGTCCAGGGCAAAGCCAGGCCACCTCCCTGCTCCTCGGCTTCCTAAGGAGGAGAACCGCAGTCAGCAGCTCCGCGAAGCCAGAGGGAAGGCAGGGCTTCCACAGGCCTGTCTGGAGCTGGACTTTCTTCCTCTTATACCAAATTCTTCAGATTTTTGTAACCTGCTCCACTTTGCCCTTTGAACCGCGGCGGGGGCAGAGCTCTGAAGGTACCTGCGGGTGCGCACGTGCCGGGCCCGGCTGCCCCAGCGGGGTCAATGGTGGGATTAGCCCCTCATTTAGGAAACCATTTGTCTTGCCCTAGAGCCGTTCCACAGGGGAACAACATGTGCACCTCTCCCCGCCTCCAAGGGAACGGCAATGAGACTCCAGAGATTCCTACTGGAATCCCCTATCTCTGTTCTGTGGATGTTCTGGTGTTTTTCAAGGCTCTCTCCCCACGCGCATAATGACCCACATGGTCAGTAGATAAGGTCTGCTTAATGTGTACTTGCAGACTCAACGTTTTTGGGCAAGCAAGACCTTTATCTGCACTTTAGCACCGAAGTTTACAGGTCGTTGCTGCCTTCATGTCAGGGATCTATTTTTTTTGCCCCGATAAAGGAAAAGCACTGACTACTGTTCTCCTTGGAAATTTTAACAATTAGCTGTCCTACAGCAGCAACAGAACAACCATCCTTTTGCTTTTACTTCGGAACAATCTCCATCAACTCATCCCTTTCTGGGATCGTTTCCCTGACTTTAATCTCTGCTCTCGACCTCATTATTGTTTCAATTGTGGGAATGCTGAAAAACCCAGCTCAGGGCAGGTCCCTCAGTGGGAGATGGTTTATGTTGTCAGTTTTACTTATCCAGCAAAGGATGAGAGAAGTAGCAGGAAGGGAATTCTCCCAAGCCATGTGGTACACAGATGCAGAAAGGAGAACACAACCCACGCACTACGGGACCAGGAGAAGCCTCCCAAGGCCATCATCACACGGGGAGTGAGATGCCCCACGCCCTCTCCATCGGCAGAGAGAATTCCTCTCTGCGGGAGGAGCAGGTGAGAGTTTCACTTTCGACATATCCTAAGGGCCTCCTTAGAAAAGTAATTTGTCCTGCGTGAACCTTTGCAGGATTTACTCCTCAAGAGCAAGAGTCTTAGAAATTTAAACACTCGAAGCCCCTCATTGGCGCCTAAAGAGAGACCAAAGCTCATGTCAGCAGCCAGAGCCTTAGCTTTACATCATCCTGACCTGCCAACAAAGGAACACAACAATTCCTCTCCCTCCCCCCGTCGCTGGAAGACGTGAGAGTTGGGACTATTGACACTGATCTTTTCGCTTTACCCCCCCTCTGCTTAGACAAAGACAGACAGCGGCAGCCCTGCCTGAGCGTTGGGAAATAAGAGCCCTCCCACCCACCTCCTGCTAGGGCCAAGGGAGCGGGGAAAGCTGCCCGGAGCCGCCCCCTCTCCAAGCTGGATGCGGGGGAGCGAGCCTGGAACAAACCTCGCCTGCGCTGGTGGGCAGAGCCGGGAAAGCTGGGAACAGAAGAGGCAGTTCACGCTGTCGGCTGAGTCACCCCAAGCGTATAAAATCAAGGCCAAGCACTCGGAGCCACTCCGAGCGGAGGCACGAGGCACCGGGACTTTTGGACAGGTACGTGCAAGCGGATGCGGTTTAGAGGCAAGGATTAAGATTAAATCTAAGATTGGAAAACAGCAGCCCAATTCCTCCCATCGTCTCCCTGCCAATGTGCTGCGGAGCAGGAGGTCCAGCGGCTCCACTGACGGGGAAGCCCTGAGGCTGCTTGGCTCTTGCACGGTTCCATCGAAAAGGACTCAGGCAAACACAACACATTATTTTGGTGGTCCGGTGTATACTATTTTGCTGGTCCCTACTTCAAACCTGGGATGGCAGCAAAGGATAACAGTCTGGGCAAAACCTGGCATCATTCAGGTAACAGCGAGGAGCAATTAAATTTTGGAATAAGTCTGAGATATTTCATAATACGTGGAGCTTCGGTTACCACCCTACACTGTAATATATTTCTGGACAAGGAATTATCATTTTGATGCCGGAAAGCACAAAAGACAGCTCAATAAGAGAAGCACGAGTTTGGGGCTGGGGTTAATTCCTTCCCCTGACACAGATTACCTGTCGCACAAGTCATTAAGGACTTTTGTTTTCACAAGGACCAAAGCAGGGGTGGGAGGAGGAGGGAGCACAGAGGGAGCTGTAACACTAAATAACATGTTTCTTGGCGCTCAGGCCTTTGGGGCCCTGATCCAGGAGCATACTCAGTTTCTGACCACTTCCACTGAAATGTGGTTCGGGAGCTGCATTTAAGTGCATCCTTTCCCAGCAGCTGGACCCTGCAGCCTGACTCTGTGGCTCTCATCTGCAGCAGGGCCCAGCCCTGCTGCTGCCTGGCAGACAGGCTGTGGGGCACTGACAGCTGCCCAGGAGCCCCAAACCCACTGTGGGGTCCCCACTGGGACTGTCCTCAGAATGGGGCAGAACTGCCCTGGCAGAGCCCACACAAGTTCCTGGTTTTGCTGTTCCAGCTTCTGCTAAGGAAAAGAAAGTCCTTCCTAACACAGGAAAGGCACTTTTACCTGCTCACTCCATCACAACTCAGCCCAGTTTGGGGTCCTGTGCTTTAAGGTTTGGCAACTCTCCTCTGTCCTCGGATGCATTCATTTGCTTTGCACAACCTCACAGAAAACAGTTCCTTGCCACAGGCACACTTAACCCTGCTGTTTAAGCATCACCCCACTGGAAAACTCTTCCCACTGGGCTGGCCAAACAGCACTATGGGAAGTTTTCCTGGCACTACGCAGGAAAACTGCTGGCACTGAGGGTCCTGGTGTGGGATACAACTTGGTTCATGCTTCCAGTCGCATCACTTAGTCTAAGACTGCATGATACTTCCGTCCCCAAGGATTCATGTTTACTTAATTACAGAACAGCTATTAATTATCACTTATCACTGTCTGGATATAATAGAAAGGGCTTATAAACTCTTTTCCTTTTAAATAGTTTGTAGATGCCTGGAGGGATTTTAATTTCGCTCTAAATGTTGATGTTTTGTTTTCCCCTCCCTGAAACAAAAAGGAAACAGATCGTGCAAACTGCAAGCACCTCGGAGAGGGATGTTGTCACCCTTGCTCATCCTCCCTCTGCTGCTGGGAACCACAGCACCTAGCCCAGTGAGCAGAGCAGCATCCAGGGATGTCACCACCTTTTTTCAGCTGGCTCAGGAAGACACTTGGGAGAATGTTAATCTCACCAGCATGTCCTGTGAGGATCAGAAGAACAGGACCTGGATCACCCTGCAGCTGACCAACAGCAGCCTGACAGCTTTCCCTGTCTGCCTTCCAGAGGCCCTGGAGACCTTGGATCTCAGCAATAACCTCTTGGAAGAGGTGAATGGCACAGAGCTAGCAAACCTCCCACAGCTACGTGTCCTCTCGCTGAGGCACAATCACCTCTGGTCAGTGAGGTGGGGATCTGAAGCCCTCAGCAGTCTCCTCAAACTGGACTTGAGCTTTAATAAGCTGTCATCTGTGCCATCCTGCCACAGCTCTGCCCTGCCTAACCTGAGGTGGTTGTCCTTGGCTGGAAATCCACTGATTGAAATCCAGCCACTGGCTTTTTCCTGCTACCCTCAGCTGCAGGTCTTGAACCTCTCTGCAACGCTGCTCGGGCAGGATGACAGAAGAGGAATAAGGGACTCTGCTTTTGCCACCAGCACAGATCCCAGTGAGGCCATGAACAGGCCTGGAAACTCCATCAATGTGCTTGATCTGAGCGGGACCTTTTTTGAGAAAAGTAAGTTTCTGGATTTCCCACTGAAAACGGGGCTTGGTGAGGCCGGGGGAGCAGAGGCCTTGCCGGGATGATGGCTCCCATGCTGGCTGAGCCTGGAGTGCAGGGGAAGCACCTCACACAAAGCTGCAAACAGCTGGGCCAGGCAGGCAAGGCACTCTCACGCAAACCAGCCTCCCAAAGGAAGGGCAGAGACCAAACACCATGAGACAGGACAATTTGTCCCAGTGGAGTCACCCACCTCCATCCTAATCCCACTGTCTGCTACTGACACTCATCCCCCTGTCAGCCCCGGGATTAGTTTTGGGAAGCCCAAGAGGAAATTAGTTTCTCTTTCCATACAGGCTGTTGAAATCTTTCTTTGTCCCCACAGCTACACTCAGCTTTTAGCACTGCACTGAAGTAGCACAGAGAGGCTTTTTGTGCCATCCACAGCCGGCCGAGTACTTCCGCTGAGGGGGGAGACAATCCCTGCCCCGAGCAATCCACAGGAGGTTTTTTCCCTTTCGCCGGCCTCCCCTGCCAGCCTCAGTTTATACCTCAGGTGCTGAGACACACAGATGTGAGATGCCTTGCCCAGCTGCACTCAGCCTGGGGCAGGGCCAAGGCCTTAGGGGCTCCTCCAGCTAGAGGCTCCACTTCAACTCACACTGAACAGCTGCACCGCCACATTTCCTCCATGAATTTGCCTAATCCCTCTTGTGGTAGTGAGTTACCCTATTGAGTCATGGGACGGAAAGGCCCTTTGGTACAAGACCTATTTTTTCAGTTTCATGCCTCTTGGCTCTTTTTCCTGTGCTAGGAGAAATAAGTGATTTGCCTTTCTTGCACCAGTCAGGACCCTGTAGACGACTTTCCTCAGCAGAGAAATCCTTTAGCACCATTTAATCTCACCCCACAAGAAGTGTATTCCATATCTCTTATCAGCTTTGTTGTCCTATTTTCCCCTCTTTCCCTCTGCCCTATGACAGCCTGACCTCCAGGGACTATTACAAAAATGCAGCTGCATGAGTGTTTACACACTGGTGTATTGATTTTTGTTCTTTTCCTTTCTCAAAGGGAATAGCTGCAGAAGGTGACAGATACTTTATATCTATGAATTTAAACCCTTTTTCTAGGCAGAAGTCCACAAGAATGCTCTGTTTAGGCAATAGGTGTAAATATTTTTCTGTTGCAGTTCAACCAGAGTGGGCCAGGGGTTTGGCCAACCTCAGATCACTTCACCTGACAAACATGCCACGGTTAAGAAGCCTCGACAGCGACTTCGTCAAGTCTCTGCCTGGTCTCCGAGAGCTGCACTGTCAGGACTCCCGCTCCCTGGGTTTCCTGCAGACAGAGATGTTTGACAGTGCTCCTCATCTGAGCCATCTCTCATTTGAAAAGTGAGTTGGATTTTTTGTCCTTCCTCGCATAATGCTGCCTTTGCCCCACAGCTCTGTGGTGCCTGGGAGCTGACTTGAAGGGTTTGTTATCAGATTTAGGAAGGAGGTGTGGAGTTGCTGTCTTTGCCATGTAAAACCTGTGCTCTGGCCTGATACAGCCCAAAAAGGCATCGCACAATTAATTGTTTGCTTGAGGCTGTATCCACTGTGTTCCCACTCCTCTGCCTTATCTCCCTGTCCCATGGATGAATTCACCCAGCATTGTTTAGATCCAGTGAATCCCACTTGTGATACAGAGCAGGCTTCCAACAACACCTACAATGGCAATATCCCATCAGAGGAGAAGCAGGTTACTGAGGGTCCCCTGCTCTGCACAGATGAATGCTGACAGTTCCCCAAAACCTGCATCTCAGAAGCAGACAAAAATCCTGTCCCTCCCACTTTTAATGTGAGAGTTTAATATAGTTCCTTGTTCAGCATTAGTAAAAGCAACGTTTTGGTCCTCATTCTAGGGGTAGCACCTCTTGGTACGTCACATACCTGAAATACTAAGAGGGACAAAAGTCTGAAAATGATTTATCAAAATAAGAGCAGGTGAAGTGGCACACAGAGCAGTCAGCATAAAGGAGAAAATCTGGAGAGCACTTCTGAAACATTTTTATAATACCGACCCAGATATAAGAATATCAGAAAACAAACACTAGAGCACTGGCTGTGCCTAGAAACCAGTTTCAAGAAAATAAACCCAAACAAAGCAAAAATCCTATGGTTTCCATCCCCCCTCGATTGCCCTACTGAATTTACACAGCAGTTTCCAACACCTGCAGGAATACCAGTTCAAAGTGCTAAAAATCCTGCCCAAACTTAAAGGAATTGCAGTTAAAGTCCTAGAAAAAAGAGAGCATCTTCTGAGCATGCAGAGTGCAGGATGGTGGGTTTAATAACTGGTTACTGCCAGGGGAACTGGGAATATTGCTTTGTGCCTTACACACACTAAGGATCAGGGATACTAAGCACACTCCAGTCTTTAGGAGGTAGCTCAGCGTTTTTTAATTATTGCATTTGTCTTCCTGTAGCTGTAACCTGAGTTCCTTTAATCCTTGGAACACCAATTCATCGGATGGCATCACCATCAACTTGTATGGGAATCCTCTGCTGTGCAACTGCCAGCTCTCCTGGCTGCTGTCCAAGCCCAAGAAAGTTGTTCTGCAAAAGTGAGTTCAAAGAGATCTAGTAATGCTCTTTAGACACAACTTCAATGTGAAGTTGTTTGGGGACCAGACATTCACCACCATTCACTAAGTTATTCAAATTCCTTGTGTGTTCTTCCCTTCCACAAGAGGTGGAAGTGCAAAATAATGTCCCTTTCAGGGACAAAGCATAAGGTGTTATTAGCTGTGGATTCTACTTTTAAGTGAGAATATTTTCTTTCTGTTTTGGACAATATTTCACTATTAGCTGAGGATAGAAAATGAGCTGTCTTGATGTGCCAGCACTGGCAGCAGAAACTGGAAATCTTTGGAAGATCTTTAACAAACTATTTTCTCCTCACCCAGCTATTTGTAAAGCTTACATCACCACCGGCAGTCAACAAAACCCCTTGCAAATAGCACCATTTCTCACCTATTGTTTTCATGCTCCCCTACGGTTTTACAGACTAATTACAGTAAGCTGCAGTTAAAAGAAATATTTGCATATAAATGGTCTCTCTTCCTTTTGAAAGGCCACCAAGAAGATTTGTCATCAAGTCTCTCAGAGGGCAGGGAAGTAGATTGTTGAAATTAGACAGTTTTTCATCGGGATGGGTTTAGCAGCTGCATTCTTTACCAAAAGTTCAGAGTCTAAGTAAATAAAGAATTCGATCTTAGTCATTTGAAAGTCCCGCGTCAGCCCAACTCCAGCTGCCTAAACCTGATGGATTAAGAATCCTGGGAATCCTGTTACATCTCTGCATGTGTTCCCCTGTTACTCGGCATTAAAGTCTGACCCTTAAAGGCAAGTTGCCTTGAATCCCGATGCCCTTTGCTAAAGCTCACAGCCATTGTTGTACCAAAGGATGCTTCACCTCAGCCAAAAGATATCCCTGCACCTTACAAAACCAAAAAGCCAGTTCCAGGTAAATTCCACAGTCAGTGCTGTGGAAAGTTGCCTGGACTATTGTTAAGACAATCTAGCTTTGGTCTGGGTTTCACATTCTCACTAACAAAGAGACTGTTTTGACAGCAGGTCACCAATTCCAAACCAAGCAGCCTACAGAAACCTGTAATGTTCTTTTGGATCTTGACTATTCTGGTTTCCCTCTGCAGGGCTTGGGAGACTCAGTGCACATCCCAGGAAGATTCGGGCAGACCTCCAACATCTTTTTCACTGCTGGAGCTCTACGATAAATGCCAGTCAGAGAGCAATGTCACACAGCCCGATTCAAACACAGCCATTCCTGATCATGATGCTTTCAACCTCACCAGGGATGATGCCTCTGCTGTAGTAACAACAGACTCAGCTCTGCTGACCGCAGATTTGACTCACACCAGCTCCCTAATGCAGAAGGATGCAAGGAGCACAGCAGCATCCCACCCAGCACTAACCAAAGACACCTACACCAGCTCCCTAATGCAGAGGGATGCAAGGAGCACAGCAGCATCCCACCCAGCACTAACCAAAGACACCTACACCAGCTCCCTAGTCCAGAGGGATGTGATGAGCACGGCAGCATCCAACCCAACGGAGCCAATCCTAACAAAGGCCAACAGTTCCTCCCACGAGGAGGAGGCAGTTTCTGAATCCACCAGCAATCCCCCTTCCTTGGCATCTGTAACCTCCTTCCCAGTTTTTCTCCAAGAGCTCTTTGCTCAGTCCCCAGATCACAGCTCCACAAGTCCAGCTGGAATAGAACAGCTACAGAGAGGGCTCAGAACAACTGGCATGACATTCCCCTGGGAAGGGCCATTCAGCCAGACCACCAGTGGTTATTCTGCTGGAGGAACAGGAGTCCCACACACCACCAGCCACCACATTCACTCCTTTGCCACCCATGGCAGGGAAGGTTCCCCCCAAACGAGCCCCCCACAGCAGAAGTCCACAAGGAGCAGTGCCCACTCAGAGCCTGCACCGACCACGCCACCGCCACATTACACCGATGAGTACGACTACGAAGAACAGCCGAAGGAGGCATCCCCGGGGCAAACGGAGCACATCGCCTGTGACTACAATCCTTGCAGGCACCTGCAGAGGCCGTGCAGGGAACTCCAGAACATATCCCAATGCTCGTGTCCTGGCACGTCGAGGGAAGATGAGATTCCAGACCCACCCAGGCTCAAAGAGGTGATTGAGATCACTGACAGCTCTGCACAGATACGCTGGTGTGCCCCATATTCAGTTGTCCACAGCTATGAGCTGACGCTTCGTGCCCAAGACAACGAGGACAGGCAGTTTGTCATGGACAACATCTACCCCACGGCCAGGCAGTACACTCTGTACAACCTGCTACCATTCACCACTTACCAGATCTGTGTGACTGCCTCCAACAAAGCAGGGTCAAGCCAGACAACAGGCCAGCAAATTCCAGGTAATTCGTGCACCAGCTTTAAAACAAAACCCAGCTACAAGTATGTTTTTGCTGGTCTGTCTGCAGCAAGTGGACTCTTTCTCATTACCACAATTATTTTGTCTGTATGTCTGTGTAAGGCATGTAAAAAGCCTCAGAGTGAGCAGTATGGCACACACTTAGTCTCCTACAAGAATCCAGCATTTGATTATCCCTTAAAACTACAAACCACTAATTAGCTCTGGGTGATTGTTCTATGCATTCAAAGTTCATTATCTCCATCACCTTGGTGTGTTTTTTTGAGACTCTGAAAATGTCCTTCAGCAAAACTATGAACCATCAGATTCCATAACCCTGATATTTCTAAGGCAGAGAAAACCACCAAAAAAAGAGAAAAACTAATAATGAAGGTAGTCAACCAGAAAAAAGTCTTTGGCCTCCTGTTCCTGTGCTAAGCAGCAGCAAGCCTGGACACTAACCTGGAAAAGTTGTTTTTGTAATCACCTACAAATAGAGTAGCATAAATTTCACACAGTGAGAGGCTGCCTGGCCAGCTGTCTGCCTCCAGTATCTCTCATGAACACAGTCAGATGAGAGCTGTAATCCAAGGTGCATTAAGATGAGCAAGACACACTCTGCTTTTATTCACAGAGCAAAGCTGGGGGTTCAATTTTTTAAAGGAGAGTATAGCTGAAAGGAGTGAGTGGGTTCAGTGACAAGGTGTTGTGCAGATCTAACTCCTCTAAGTAACTGCAGTAAATCCAGTGGATGCAGATGACCAACCTAACTTCAGTTCAGGAAAAAGAAACATGACATTTAATTGTCATCACCGATTGTGCTCCTTAGAGCAGGGGTAGTTGTTTTGTTCTGACTTTTTATGAGGCTGTCCACAACTGAGCCTCCCAAGTGCTTCCCCAAAACAAGCTCCCAGGCAGTGGGGGGGTTTGCAGTACAGCAGTGACCCACAGAAGTGGGGAGGGGAGCATGTTAACATTTGTTTCCCAGTGGATTTTAAGCAGAGAGGATGTTCCGTCCCAATCATCCATCCTATTTACAGATTTAGCAGCTGATGATTTACCTCATACAGAGGCAAAAAGCCAAGTAATGAAGCAATTTAATGCGTGTGCTGCAGAGACTTGAAAAACTCAAATCCTCTGCACTAGCAGCAGACAGTTCTGCAGACACCTTTCAAATGAACTCTTGGGTGCCAATTTCTGTACAGTAATAGTAAGAGATGCTGACAATCCCAACTTTGAGCTTGCCATTAGAATCCAAAGAGGTGTCCCAGTCTGGTATTTCCCCATAGGTTTCAGTTCCAGGAGCTGCCTGTTCCTGCTGCTGTACAGTGCTGTACAGACAAAGGGCATAAAACCCCCTGAACTCTGAGGGGAAGGTGCTGTACTGTGTCAAAGAGTCTCTGTTCCGTTCTTTTGGGGTTTTTAATGCTCTCAGTATTACAGAAATAAAAGCCACAGAGCTATGTTCTAGTTTTTTGTTAAAGGCATGGATTGTGGTGTTGTCTTTACCATCTACAATGTTTAGCCTGAGAAATTAACTCTTTTTGTTGTTTTGGAATGAACTTTCAACATCGAGTAAAGAAATGTTTTTATTATGGTCGATTTGTGTTCCCTCACGTCCCAAGAGCTTTCATTTTGTATGTGGCAGAAGGAGGCTTGTGCCTTCTCACCCCTATGGGCTTGCAGTCCTTTCCTGGGAATTTATCCTCTCCCCAGACTGCACTGGGAATCCACCATCACTGGACAGACACAGATTCCTGCCATGTCTGTCCCAATTTTGGCTGAGGCCCATGACTCAAACTCATAATAGAAGTGAAATACAAGTGAAGAAGACAGGATGGTGTCACCTTTCAATTTGAAAATCTCTTATTTTCACATTCTGGTAGTTCAGACTTTTTGCTGTTTGGACCTAGGTTTTTATACTTATTTCTGGCCTGGCTTTTCCTGCATTTTCTCAAGGATTTAGTGAATGGGCACTCATGATTGTCATTTGAAGTGAGCAAATGAGCCAAAGACTCATTATCCCAAACTGGGGAAGAGATCATATATTCCCTCGTGTTTGTACAGCACAGCTCTAGGAGACCTTGACTGGGGTGTTTGGTTTTACCAGAAACAAAGAAAAATAAGAGATTTGTGAATAGCAGTTTATACTGTCTCAAAGATTAGCTCTAGAGAAGGGCAGAAAAAACAGATACTGCAACTGAAAATAAAGATTGCTTCAACTTAAATATGAGTTAGTCCAAAGCAAGAGGACATCATTTAAAATGAGATATTGGGAGGACATATCTCACTACCCTTTACCACACTGCAGCTCATAATCACTGACCTAGAAATTCATTACAATTGATTTCTTCAACCAGTTCTCACTCCAGCCTTTCCTGAATTTCACAGCCAAGGGAACACATTAGACCCTCCCATTCTTTTAAAGTGCCCTTTCTGGGAGCCACACATATACACAAGTCCTGCTCCCAGAATCCCCACTTGTTCCAACTTAAAGTGACCCTCAACAGCCCAATTCCATCTGAGCTGGTGAACCATCCTGAAGCACAGATGCCCCAGCCAGGGGCAGTGCCTCTCTCTTGCCCAGTAACACTCAACCCTTCCACAAGTGGAAAGTGGAATGTATGAGATGTAGCAGCAGGGTTAAAAACACGTGATTTACATTTATCAACACCTATGAGAAGTATCAGTATTTCAAATGCAGATTTTTTTTGTTGTTACTACCACTTTGTATTTTCACCGGGATTCATTTTAGTAATGACCAACTAAACTCTTTTTCCAGTGGAGGGAGCTCTCAGAGCGCTGCTCGGGCCTGGGACAGCGAGGGGAGCAAAGCAACCCAGAGACTGCATGGAAACTTGCCCGATAAAGCCATGTTAGGGAGCTGCCCAGCTTTGCTCCGCCTACTTGTTCCTCCCCCTTTTCCTGATTGCACTCAACAGCAAATCCCGTTTGTACCTCCAGCTTCAAAGGCGTCAGCCTTTGGCAGCGTGACTGGAATACCCAAACATCTCTGAAACGTTTTTTAAGAGCTATCAAAAGCCAACATATAAAAAAATATAACTAATACTTCACTTACTGTTGCGCAGTTCCACTTGTTCGGTTCCTCTGCGAGGAAGATCACTTGGGGGAAGTGCAGAGAGCATTGAAATACAGTTTTTGAACAGCTTGTGTCACTTTTCTGTCTTTTCTCTCTTGGAAGAGAGTCTTATCAAGATCCTTCTCCACTCACTAGTGTTTGTCTTCTTCCCAAAGAACCAAGGCCAAGCAAAGAGAGTCCACAACAGCCAACGGTGCCTGTGGGTGCATCCCCTGCTTGTCATGGCAGAAGTGACAATGCTCCATCTCTAACAGCATTCGAAAATCAGTCACTGAGTCTCACAGAGTCTCCCAGCAGAAACACTCTGGGAAATGGAGCTGATCCCCTCCATACAGGGAAAAAAATGTTCTTTAAGGGCCAGAACTCTTGCTGGCTGTGAGGGAGCACAGAGGGACACCTTGCTTTCGGTGTAGCAAATGCCATTAGAGAAGCAGTCCCTCAGAGCCCTGTAACAGGCATGTGGGAAAGCCCAGAGCAGCAGGACAAGGTGCTTCAGCCTGATCCATCTGAGCACCAGAAGGGATCCCACGTTTCAGAGTTGTCCCAGGCCAGAGGGGTGACAGGCATTAAATGGGCCAGCTGGGAGATGACACAGCCCAAGGCAGGGAGCTCACACCACATCCCAGGCTCCATCAGCCTCTTCATGGAAGGATGCACAAGGTCAGCCACGATGCTCCCTCAGCAAGCACTGCCCTGGAACAGCCATTCTCCTCCACAGGGATCTCTGGAACAACACGTTTGTGTGGAGTTACAGATGAGGATGCCTCTGAGGGCTCAGGATGTTGCTTGCCAAGAAGCCTCTGATTCGTTCTTTACCTGTGAAATACAGAGATATATCACAGGTGAGAACATGTTTCATGTTTGGGGAAGCAGATATGCGTAAAAGAACGTGTTTAAACTCCGGGTGCTTTTTCTTTTCATCAGCTCTCCAAAGGATGCAGGGTTTGTTCTGAACAGGACAATCCCTTAATCCCAACCCCTCTAAAAAGTAATCAAGCAGCATTACAAATTAACACATTTCTTCTGAAATACATCCAGGAGGCAACGCCTCACAGCAAGGCTAGTGCTCTGCTGGCATCTAGAGGGAGAGGGGGGAATCACCTCCCCACGTATTCCCACAAAGAAATACTCATTCTTTCACCGAAGAGCCTCAGCCTGCGCCCTGCAAACCAAGGGTCACTGACTTACACTACCCATGTGCTCCTGTGTGTCCTCACCTACTCCTGTGTGAAGGGAAACAAGTGCTGAGAATTAACAGCAGCAACAGTCCCAGTCCCACAAACTTATTCAGCAGCTTGTCTGTCCCTGCCTCTAGTTCCTTTTGTAGCCTTATAACCAGGAACTTCTCTGCCAACTTACCACTGATAAGGAAAAATGTAAATTTTTTTTGTAAGAACAAGGAGGGAATTACTGCCTGGAAAAACTGGAAAATCAGTCAACAAGTGCAGCAAGATTTTTTTTTTTTTTTACTATTGTAGATTTTAGAAGCAGAGATCAGATTGCATTCATTGCACTTAGATAAAAATAAATAGCAGTGTTTACACTGATGCCTTAGCAGAACAAAATCACTATCAATAGAGTGCTTTTCTTCCCTCCCAAAGCACAGGGCAGCCCTGTATTTTGTGCTGCTGCAGAACCCTCACCGTTCTGGGCTGGGTGACGTTACCTACAAGTACACATAATAAGGTAATACTTGTATGGCACTGCAAGCATTTCCTGACACACTCCCACAGTGTGTGTCCTCATTTTTCCTAGATCCTTTGCTGAAAAGACTGTGTGAGCAGCCTTTTCATCTATGGATGGCAAATGAGATTTTTTTAAAGGAACATAAGGGAGAAAAAACCCTCAGAAAATATTAACAAGAAATGGAGAGAATAGGATGAAAGGGACAAAACCTCTTCACTATACATAGTCCAGAGCAGGAAGGAAACAAAGAAAAGCAGAAGAAATCAAGTAAAAGAAGCCCAAGAAAATCCATAAAAACCAGAATCCCTCATTCATTGTCTTCTTCAAGAGGTGGAAGCAGCCATGCAGCCATCGCATGCAGGCAGGGCTGGCAGCTCCTGCAGGGCTCAGCCTCAGGCACCACGAGCCAAAACTTCTGGCATGAAACTCCAGATAGAAGAAAAAACCACAAATTTCTAGGTAGAGACTTTCTTCTCTGAAAAACTAAAATCTGCTTTTGCAAAAAACTTCATGCTGTATTTGAGTATTGCATTTATTAAAAGTTTAGAAGCTACTCACTCTTATCAGAGCATGATTAAGGAATGGTACTTATCTAAGGCTATGGGGTGAAGTGATGTCACCCTGTTTGTGACAACCATTCCTTCTGCTGTCATCACTGCTGCCTTGAGGATTCTCGGTGAGTTACCTCCAGGGAGAAGTAAAATAGACCCCCTGGAAGATTAACCTCCATTTCAGGAACATTGTGTCAGCAACAAACATCCCCAGAGGACTGAGCTCTGTCCTCAGTGCAGCTCTAACTAAAAATCTCTTCTTCGTGCAGCTGCCTATTCACACAAAGTCAGAAAATGCAGAGTTTCTGTAGTCAAAATTAGGTCCAAGTTCTATTTGAAGGCCAGAGTACTAAGCACACAAATCTCTTTTTTTCCAAGAAACTAAGCTACAAAGCTGCGTTTCAACCCCAGGATCTTGCATGGGGGTGTTTATTGTGGGATTTGTTATTGTCTCATTGCTTCTTGGAGATGCTGGAAAAGGTCAGGACAGCCAGAAATTAGATAAGAGGGTACAGAGAACAATATAAATTGCAGGCAACTCCAAGTCTAAACTCAGCTCTTGAGACAAATCCAAAAGGCTTCAGGGAGTGCTGGCTGTCAGCGTGACCTAATGACACCTTTGGTCCCTGGGTGTCCTGGCTGAAAGCTCAGCCTTCACCCTGACAAGTCCTAAACCTGCTCTGGGTCAGTCCCCATCTGATGCCACCTCCACACCTGCAAGGGCCTCGGATGAAACCAAACCATGGCCAGGGAGTTCATACTGGGCACAGAACGAGGCAGGTGAGGGTGACAGGGGATAACAAAAACCCCTTAAATTAGCCAGACAACTCATCTTAAATCCAGTACATCCCTGAGGGCTGATAAAACCCTTCCTCTGCCCTGAAGCCCAGCCCCAGGGAAGGAACCCTGCCAGACCAAAATTGTTAGTAAGGAACCCTCTGACCACAGCAGCTCTAAACTTAGCTCAGCAGCTTGCTGCACACCAACTCAAAATGCAGGCTCCACCCAGCAGGGGAACAAAGTGACTCCAAATGATTCTTAGTGCTGGAGGAGCTGCTTTTGTCACACAGAGAGCCATGTGTAACTAGGTGGCTGGGACAGCACCAGCTCTAACCTTCATTTCCTCAAAATCCTGGAAAATCCTTGCTCCCAGCCCTAGGGCACCACCAAGCAGCACAGCACACGGTGTGTCTTTGTTTTCCTCTCAGGTCCTTTGTGGCATGCTGTGGTAAAACAAACCCAAAGCCCAGCTCAGCACCAGAGAAATGACATCTGCCACCACCCCAATTTACTCAATATCCTCAGATGTAGCTATGCCACTGGTTACACACACCCAGGAGAAACCAGGACCTTCCTGGGATACTACAACTCAAAATGATCCCTAACTTGAGGTAACACAGAGGTGAGCAGCCACAAGCTAAACCTCCCTCAACAGCTCCTTTAAAAGCTTGGCTCTTCATTGATTCCAGCTATAACATTGCATTAGTGCTAAATATCCAGGATTTGGCACTGCTGCCATCCTTGCTTGGTGTAATTTAAGAGCAGGGTCAGAGTTCACAGTGATTTTGGTCATTTAGGGTGTGTTTGGATAATTCTAGAGGTAATATAAATCCAGATATATCCAGACTATTACTAGGTAGACCTTATCCCTGTATATGACGTAGGTGTGCATTTCTCCACCTTTACACAAAAACTGGTTTCCTCTCTTCCTGCTAAAAATTGAATATAAAAAGGCAAAGATCATCCACTTCCAAATCCTCTTCTCAGTTATCTGTTTCAAAGGTGCATAAAACCAGCAAAAAAAAAAAAAATCAAAAGCAAATGCTAAAAATAGTTGAAAGATGATAGAGTCATGTTTCCCCTATTTCTTTGTTTTAACAACTGTCCAAATGCTGGATTTTGATGTCTCTCCATACAAAGCTGTTGCTGGCACTGGAAAACTGCTCACCACGAGGATGTGTTTCACCTGCAACGAGCTCCTGATACAGGTGCAGGTGCTTGAAAATGGAAAACAACCTCAAAACCTCCCATTCTCCACCTGTTTTTTACACGTTGCTGATGCAGGGGAACATTTTCTTTACACAGGGATAATTTTCTTTACACAGGAGCACTTTTAGCCCTGACTTTCCACACCCAGCCAAAGAAATTGATAGATATGCCATAGAAATTATAGGGTTTAGGTATTATGTGGGCATTTTCCTTTCAGTCAAAGCTCTTTTTGAGCTGCTGTGTTTTACTGTGAACACAATACAAAATGAATTCACTTTGTGGGTTCGAATATGTGTTTTGCATCTAAACTGCATTACATTTGTATTCTGTTAAGGGTGAAGAAATTAACTTAAATAGCTATTCAGAAATATACAATCAAAAAGAAAAAAACTCAGAAGCTTCTTATAGCAATACAGTAGTTAAGCTCATCCTAATAGATATAAGCTATTTTTCAACTCTAACCTTTTAGTGATGATAAAGCCTACTGCTCTACAATGGTGACACAAACTGAGCCTCTCAGAGACACGGGAAGTTTAGGCTGTTACAAAAAATATACCTTGTATCTGTTCTTTTCCTGTAAGTCAATCCTAAATTCACCTGTGACAAAGCTGCTGCTTAAACGCCTTTTTGGCAACGGGTTCTGCAAAAAAAAAGATGTTCAAAACCTACCCAGGACAGGTGGGATAGCACAGCAGGTCATGGACTTAGGAGGGAAAAGCTGCAAGGTGCCACACCGAGATTTATAAAAGGGAAACGCTGGGGCCACCTGGCGATGGGTCAAACCATCCCTCCCCTCAGTTCCCAGCTCCCTGAGGGCTGAGGGCGGGATCCCGCGGGCGGTGAGCCCCATCCCGCACCATCTCCCCCTCAGTTCCCGGCTCCCTCAGGGCTGAGGGCGGGATCCCGCGGGCGGTAAGTCCCATTCCGCAGCATCCCTCCCTCAGCTCCCGGCTCCCTCAGGGCGGGATCCCGCGGGCATTGAGCCCCATCCCTCCCTCAGCTCCCGCCTCCCTCAGGGCTGAGGGCGGGATCCCGCGGGCGTTGAGCCCCATCCCTCCCTCAGTTCCTGGCTCCCTCAGGGCTGAGGGCGGGATCCCGCGGGCGTTGAGCCCCATCCCTCCCTCAGTTCCCGGCTCCCTCAGGGCTGACGGCGGGATCCCGCGGGCGGTGAGCCCCATCCGCCCCTCAGTTCCCGGCTCCCTGAGGGAGGATGGCGGGGTCCCGCGGTCTGTAAGCCCCATCCCGCACCATCCGCCCCTCAGTTCCCAGCTCCCTGAGGGAGGATGGCGGGGTCCCGCGGTCTGTAAGCCCCATCCCGCACCATCTCCCCCTCAGTTCCCGGCTCCCTGAGGGAGGATGGCGGGGTCCCGCGGGCTGTAAGCCCCATCCCGCACCATTCCCCCCTCAGTTCCCGGCTCCCTGAGGGAGAATGGCGGGGTCCCGCGGGCTGTAAGCCCCATCCCTTAGCATTCTTCCCTCAGTTCCCGGCCCCCTGAGGGAGGATGGCGGGGTCCTGCGGGCGGTGAAGCCCATCCCGCACCATTCCCCCCTCACTTCCCGGCTCCCCGAGGGAGGATGGCGGGGTCCTGCGGGCGGTGAAGCCCATCCCGCACCATCCGCCCCTCAGTTCCCGGCTCCCTCAGGGCTGAGGGCGGGAACTCCCCGGCCGCGCCCTGGCGCCCCCTAGCGGCCACGAGCGCAGCGCGAGACAAGCCCGGCCCTGCGAGGCGGGAAAACCTCCCCTAAGCCCCCGAGCGAGCGCGCGGCTCCTTTATAGGCGTCCGCGCCGTTCGCCGGCAGGCAGGTGGAAGGGGGCGTTTCGCTCGGCGGTAGAGCAGCGCGCAGGCGCGCGTTGGGCAGCCCTGCGTGACGCGAGGCGGAAGGCCCCGTTCTGGAAGCATCCCGGGCCCGTCCCGGTGTGTCCCGCTCGGCCCGGCCATGCCCGAGAGCGCGCCCGGCAGAGCCCCCGGCGGGGCCGGCAACAGGGCCAAGGGCGCCTACCAGGACCGCGACAAGCCCTCCCAGATCCGCTTCAGCAACATCGCCGCCGGCAAAGGTGCTGCGGCCGCGGGGGGAGCCGCCCCGGCGCCGAGGGGAGCCGGGCCGGGCCCCGCGTGGGGCGCGGTTGGGGCGGGGGGCGATGGATCCCCGGTGCCGGGCACCGCCCGGGCCGTACCGCAGGGATACGAGCAGGGGTTCCATGGTGTGATGGCTGGGAGCTGCCCGGCCTGGGCCGGCGCGTGTAGGGGATGCGGTGTCGGCGCTGACTGACACGAGCCCCGGCCGCGCTGCGTGCCGAGATCTGTTCCTTTGTGATTCCCCAGATCTAAAATGGCTGCAGTCAAGGGGTCAGGTACTCGTTGTTCAAAAAAAAAAGAACTGTGGAAGTCAGGCCTGAGACTGCAGCGTTTTACATCATTCCCCTATTTGGGATCCTCTGGTCTGTCTGGGAGCTGCTTAAAAGTGGGAGGAATTTTCTTTTTAGAAAACACGTTTAAATGATGGAGTGTTTGTAGTTCTTTAGATTAGCTTGGAAACGTTTTCTTCTCTTCCCAGCTGTTGCCGATGCAATTAGAACGAGCCTTGGACCAAAGGGAATGGATAAAATGGTAAACTTTGTGTTTTAAATTCTGAATATATTAAGTTTATTGGAGATACTGTAAATTTAACGTGTCTTATACAGGATGCCACTTTTTGCCTTAATTCTTTCCCGTGTTTTAGGTATTAAAGGGAAAGTGGGAACTAAAAGGACATCTCGGTTTTGAAAATTATGTTTAAAAATATTTTGAGCCTCAGATGAAAGACTTGCAGCTGCTGATCAGAACTGTGTTCCTGCCCTTTTTTCCCAGATTCAGGATGCTAAGGGAGATGTGACAATCACTAACGATGGTGCCACTATCCTGAAACAAATGCAGGTTCTGCACCCTGCAGCCAAAATGGTGAGTGGTTTCTTTTCCATTTTATGTGGATTTGAGGAGCATTACCCAGGATAGTGACAGAGCAGGAAATTTTGTGCATTGTGCTCCAGAAACATTTATTTCGATTGTGGCACATGCTTAAGAGTTACAAACATTTATTACCCAGTGTTCCTTATTCAAAACTCCTCTGGACATGTTTTAAAGCATAAGAAGACGTAGCCCAAACTTTCATCTGCCATTTGAGGAGGAAAAACTCATGTCCCAAACTATTAGGACAGAAGGGAATGCGTGGAGGTATGGTCAGGTGATGTGAGGATACAGTAGCTGGTTCTTTGAGGTGTTCAGTGTTCATGGATTTGGTTGTGGTTGGAGAAGGAAATGAGCTTCCTGTGACCCTCCTCCAGAGAAAGGAAAGGTAAACCTGTTAGATAGATGTGTTCAGTTTTAAATTTGGGGGAAAAAGCTTTGCTTCTGGAAGTGACTCATTGTACCCTAGCTGTATTTTGGCCAAAGGAGTGTGTGGGTATGGGTAGACAGCAATCTGTAAATTTTTTTAATCAGAATTTCTCCTTTAGTTAGTAGAGCTGTCAAAAGCACAAGATATTGAAGCTGGTGATGGCACGACCTCTGTTGTTGTCATTGCTGGAGCTCTTTTGGATGCCTGTTCCAGACTCCTTCAGAAAGGTAAATATATTCATTTAACATGCATGGATTGTAGCTACTGAAGTCTTTTTGTTCTTTTGCACGTGTGGGATGAAGCTTAAAGTAGCTGTAATCAGTTGGAAGGATAAAGGGTCTATCCCACCACACTCCAGGGAAACTGGGGAGTGTCGTGCAGGACTGTAGGAAAACAGTTTTTGAAAATCTGAAATTTAATCAGTGTCAGCCTCCTCACAGGCATCAGCTGAACAGCAGCAGCTTTAGGAATGCCAAGAGAACTTGGAGGAAGTGTTTCTGGGATGTCAGGGATAGCAGGGAAATGTGCAGGACTTGTCTGTGAGGACAAATCACTTGGAATGTTACAGCTTTTTCCCTCAGTTCTAAAAGCAGAAAATAATAAGGGAGATCATACACCAGTGAAGAACATTCTGCTGAAATGCCTTCAGTTTATTCTGACCTGAGCACCTTGAGTTTTAAAATGGAAAGAGATGAAGAAAAACCAAATAAACAAGTGTTTGAAAGTGTAAGTGTCTCACAGGCATTTTTTGTGCTCTGCACAGGAATTCACCCCACCATCATTTCGGAGTCATTCCAGAAGGCTCTGGATAAAGGTATCGAGGTGCTGACCAACATGGCCCAGCCCGTGGAGCTCAGTGACAGGGAGACCCTGCTGAACAGTGCCACCACCTCCCTCAACTCCAAGGTACAGCCCAGCCAGGCCTTTCAGCTCTAAGAAGGAGCAGTTCTGTTTTCTGTACATCCCTGAGTGTGGGTTTTCCCCCCAGAATCACTGCTCTGTCCTTGCCATGGAGCAGGCATGAAGAAGATGCCTTGTTCAGACATCTTTGCTTCAAAATTCTGATGTCTAACACTGAAACACAATGACAGTATTGTTGTTAAACTGCAGTTTATCAGTGTGAAGTCTCTCACCATGTTTTCTTTGCTGCTGAATCCCTTAGGTTGTGTGTCAGTATTCCAGTTTACTTTCTCCAATGAGTGTGGATGCAGTGATGAAGGTGATTGACCCAACTACTGCCAATAGTGTGGACCTCAGAGATATTAAAATTGTTAAGAAGTTGGGGTAAGAAACAATTTGCAATTTTGTCCCTGTGACCTCAGTTTCCCAGAGTGCTCCACTCATGGGTTGTGTTTGTTTCCAGGGGCACAATTGATGATTGTGAACTGGTTGAGGGACTCGTCCTGACTCAGAAGGTGGCAAATACCGGCGTAACCAGAGTGGAAAAAGCCAAAATTGGCCTCATTCAGTTCTGCTTGTCTGCTCCCAAGACAGATGTAAGTCAGACTGTGGCCAGAGCAAAGCCTTGTGCTCTAGGACTTGGCACAAGCAAATGGGATAATAAATGTTTTCTTAAAATGATGTGGTGTCACTTCAGTGCCACAGCTGGAGTGAAGGGCTGCTGGGTCCTTAAAGAAATCACAGTTGGTATAAAAAAATTGTTTAAATTATGTTTCAATCATGTTTAAAATGGCTTAAATTTAAACTCAGTGTTACCTGAAGTGTCTCTTACAGTATTTTGCTATTATGTTTATTCGTTTAGAATGACAGCATCTTCTGTTAAAGAACGTGGCACGTTTTGACACTTGCTTTTAAAGTCAGCTCACAAGACTTGCTTTTCTCTTTTTTATTTGAAATAGATGGACAACCAGATCGTCGTTTCTGATTATGCTCAAATGGACAGAGTGCTGCGTGAGGAGAGAGCCTACATCCTGAACCTGGTGAAGCAGATCAAGAAGGCTGGCTGCAACGTGCTGCTCATTCAGAAGTCCATCCTGCGGTACGTCAGTGCCCAGGCACCAGCTCTGTGCGGGTGCTCGAGGGCACAGTCGGAATTGTTTGGAAAACTGAAGCCAAACGCAGTCACACTTGCAGAGTAACAGTGGCTGTGCCTTTAGAAAGCACCAGCTTTGTCTGTATTTTGAGTTTGATGACATCCTTACTTTGTACTCTGAAGAATTTGAAGGGATCTGACTCCTTCCCTCTTGTTTTCAGGGATGCTCTCAGTGACCTGGCCCTCCATTTTCTGAACAAAGTCAAGATCATGGTGGTTAAAGACATTGAAAGAGAGGACATTGAGTTTATTTGTAAGGTAAGGTGGGTCATATAAATGAGCAGCAGTGTTAAAAATCTACCACAAAACTAACTGCCCAGCCAGGGCCAGTTTATTGTGACATTTTCACACGTTTCATGTTCTGACTATTAACGCAAGAGCAGAAATTTCCCTAAAAAACATTCCTGCTCTGCTGAGCAGTCACACTTCTATAAAGGGATTCAGGACAGATGTAAAAGCTGCAGCCCCTTCTGCGTTTTACTGTCATGTGCAGAAGAGCAGCATGCAGTGAACTTGCTGACACTGCAGTCAGCCTCTGGATGAATTGTTTTTCACATTATTTTTTCAGACAATTGGAACTAAGCCTGTGGCTCACATTGACCAGTTCACCCCTGACATGCTGGGCTCTGCTGAGCTGGCAGAGGAGGTCAACTTGAACGGTTCTGGGAAACTAATAAAGGTGAGTGAGGGACAAAATGTTAACACCTACTTAACATTTGTCTGTTATTTTAATAACTGGTGGCTTTGATGTTTTTCACTGTGGAATTTATTACATCGAAGTAGCTATTTCTAAGCTCTGAGCAGCCACCAACTTCGGCAGTGCAGTGGTTTTGCTCAGCCAGCCGTCAGTGCTGTTACGGAATTTGAAAGTGCCAATGGCAGTGTCCTTTTGTCCCAAACTTTTATTTGTTCCCCAGTGTCAGTGTGTGGTTTTATGTTTTAGATTACAGGCTGCACAAACCCTGGAAAAACTGTGAGCATCGTGGTCCGTGGATCCAACAAACTCGTCCTGGAGGAAGCCGAGCGCTCCATTCACGATGCCCTGTGTGTCATAAGGTGCTTAGTGAAGAAAAGGTAATGCCTCAGTTGGGTTAATTAGTACCACACACAGCCTGCTGGTGCGTGCACTCTGTGAAGTGAGGTTTGGTGGGTGTTTGTGTGCCCTCAGGGCTCTGATTGCTGGCGGCGGAGCCCCGGAGATCGAGCTGGCGCTGCGGCTGAACGAGTACGCGCGGACGCTGAAGGGGATGGAGTCCTACTGCGTGCGTGCCTACGGCGACGCGCTTGAGGTCATTCCCTCCACCCTGGCTGAGAACGCGGGGCTCAATCCCATCTCCACGGTAACAGAGCTCAGAAACAGACATGCCCAAGGAGAGAAGACAGCTGGCATTAATGTCAGAAAGGTAACGAGGGGTTAGAATACCCGGGTATTACAGGGGAAATGCTTAACCTAAGGGCTCGACTAGGGAGGGGGCAAGGTGTGGCTCACAGTGGTAGCCTCCCTAAAATTAGCAGAGGGGAATTACAGCTTGTTCTCTCAAGAGGTCACCCTGGGCATTGATAATAGCAGATATTAAACGCTGTGTGCACAGGACAGGAAACATCTCATGTCTCCACAAAAGCATTCCAGCTACAACAAAAGATCCAGTTATAATGATCCATCAGTAGGATCTGCAGTGGAAGGTGGTCATAAGTGGGGAGTAGCACCAGAGCTTTTTCTCAGTAGGGACTGTTCAGCTTTACTGTTGGCTAATTTTGACTGGATATTTCAAATGCTTGGGTAGAGAGGACGTGTGCTGTAATGCCCCTGTTACAGGAGAAAGCCCTGTGATAGTCCAGGACTTGACTGCCCTCAGGATTCTGCTGAAAGAAAACGTGCTAAATGTGGCTGTAGTCTGTCTTGCACAAAGTGAAGGCTCCTTGTTCCCCTAGGGTGGCATTTCCAACATCCTGGAGGAGCTGGTTGTGCAGCCTCTGCTGGTGTCTCTGAGTGCGCTGACCCTCGCGACAGAAACCGTGCGCAGCATTCTCAAGATTGATGATGTGGTGAGTGGTGTTGGCATCTGCTTTGGGTTATCCTTCCTCCACAAGCACCAGCACACTGTCATTCATTTGCTGTGCTTCAAAATGCAGTTGCTGTGGAGAGTATTCTCAGTTTGTGTGCTGCTTAAGACCATTCAGCCTTTTAGTAACTGCAGCTAAAATTAAATTAATTATTAGTACTGCACCATAAAGCAAGGAATTAGAGTCCCTAAAAGCCCAGGATCTTTAAAGAAAGAAGGAATTGTGATGTATCCTGTGATTTCTTCTGCCTGTGTGTCCTTCCTGCAGGTGAACACTCGAGGATAAGCTGAGCAGAGAGGTGGGGACCATGGCCTCGAGCTCCTGCCCCGTAGCTGGAATATGGACTCCTCACCAAAAGCGCCTGTGTGAATTGTCTTAAACTCCACCAAGACTGATGTACTTTGATCAGGTTTAACTTAAAAAACAGTTAGTTTTCAAAAAGAAAATGCTGTTTTATCAATAAACATGCAGTAGTCTACCTGACTCTTTGCTGTATAATTTTTGTTGGACTTTGTTGGACTTTGTTACATTTGCTTTTCTCTGCTCCTCTTTATGGCTGAAAAGTTTAAGGTGACCAATCATTTCTTGTGATATTTTCTAAAAACATCCTTGAAGTGCACTCTAGTAGTAGCTAAGTGCTTCTCCCAAAGCTTTCCCTAAGAGAGTGCTGTTACTGCCCTCAACCATGCCAGCCCAGAGGTGAGGAGGATCTTTGCAGTGGGAGCACAGCACATGCCTTGCTCTCCTGAGGTCTGCAGTGATTCCTGATGCCATCCCATGATCCAGAGCCTTACAAAGGGTGTTCTTCACCCAGTTTCCTCCCCCTGCCCCCAGAATAATTGGTTTTCCCAAAGCTGGCTGAGAAGTCAAAAGTACACTGTTCTATAATAATGCAAATTTGCTTTCCAACTTTTATTCGTAGCCTGACATTTCGAATTAACCCTTTCATCTCCATTAGTGCTATAGTGAAACAACCCGATTCCTCTTAATGTTTAAAGGAGAGTGTTTCTTCCATTTCTTCTCTCATTTCCATTCATGAGTGGTTGGAGCTGGAGCTTTTGAGTAAATTTCCACCATGGTTTTGACCTGCTGTTGTGACTTGCCAAGAAGAACAAACAGAATAACTCAATTACTAATTAATAAATTAGACAGTCGATTTAGGCATTAATACTCGGCATGAATTATTCATTGCCTGTTTAAAATTGCAAATGGTGCCTTACCCCACAGAGTCACATCCAACAATGATCTCTTAGTTTAGGTACTATGATTAAAGCTTTCATCCCCCATTATCACAGAGTTACAATTCTTGACAAGACTTACAACAACAATTTCATGTGATTTCATCACAAAAAGTATTTGTAATTTCACTACAGTAAATAGGTCCATCCAGCATTAATGCCTCTTTGTAGAGGCAGAACGTTCCTGCTCATCCTGGTTTAGGATGGAATATTCCTAGGACGGAATGTTCCTGCTCATCCTGTTTTAGGATGGAATATTCCTGGGATGGAATATTCCTGCTTATCCTGGTTTAGGATGGAATATTCCTAGGACGGAATGTTCCTGCTTATCCTGTTTTAGCCTTACCCTGCAATTGCTTACCTGAAGTACAAACTTCAAGATGGAAACAGCATCTTTAATAACTTGAGGGTGCAAAAAACGTGGGCTCCCCAGTGAGAATTGGAGGTTCCGACTGAAATCCTGCGGGGAAAGTTACCTAGAAGTCCGCACGGGCAGCGGCGGCGAGCGGGGCGAAGCTCAGCCCTGCTCCGCCCGCGGCGGCTCGGGCCGGGCGTTAACGCGCCCCGCTCCGCCCCGGGGCCGCCNGGGGGCCGCCGCCCGCCGCCGCGCAGGTACCGCGGGCACGGCCCAGGGGCTGTTGGGCGGCCGGGGACGCGGGCCCGGGGGCTTCTCCCTGAACCGGCTCTGCGGAGGGGTCTCGCTGGGGCACAAGGGACACACAGAGACACACACACACAGCGACACGCGGGGGACACCTGGCAGATGGCCCTGCTGCAGCGCCGATCCTTTAATGAGCTTGGGGCAGCGCGGCGTCTGGACGGCAGATGTAAGAACTCCAGCCCAGCCCGGGGAGGAGGCGGGGATCGTTCGGCGGATCGAGAAGAGGAGCTGGGTTTATTCACGCCGCTGGCAGCAGCAGCGGCAGCACATTCAGGGAGGTGGAGGGTGCTGGCGCTGGGGGTTCTGTGTGGGCGCTTTAAATTCGCTGCGTCGATCCCGTAATTCCCATTGCATTAGGTCATTGCTGGGGAAAAAAACGCTTAGAGATTTTTGCAGTGAAAACCTTACAAAACATAAACAAGATTTTTTTGTTGTTGGAATGTCAAAGCTTATTAAAATACCCCCGTGTGGAAAAGTAATACTCTAATTTTTTATAAAGAAACTGGCCCATGACTTTTTAAAACCTTCTGCTTAGAACAAAATGAAGCTTTTGTGATGCTGACTAACCTGGCTTTAATAACTTCTCTGCCTTGTGTAAGTTTTAAAAATACGTAAATAATATTAACTGCACACAGCTGCAAACTGCCAAACAGTATTGGAAATAGAAGCTGTGCAGAATCCCCATCATTTCACAGTTAGTTATGGAAATGGAATAAACATTTATGCACCGCAGCTCTAATGACTGATTTTTAGAGTGGTTATGGAGCTAGAAGGCAGAGAATGTTCTGTTTGCTTGTAAATAAAGGCATTTTTAGAGCTGCACAGTAATCAAGGAAAAATTACACTTGACAAAATAGTTAACTTTTTTCTTTTGGTAAGTCCTTTTGATCGTATTTCCTGTTATAACCATATTGATTACAGGGCAGACTTGGGAATTTTTACAGGCTTTAAATAGGACCCTTAGGATATAAATTAATATGCAATAATGTTATTCCATGTACTTCTACATTAACATCTGTATACAGGTATCTCTATTTGTGTTACTTTACCATTCCTTAGACTTAATTAGGATAAAGCAATATTAAGAACCTTGTTCCCCTTCCTTCTAGCAGAAAAAATTTACAAACATCTCTTCTAGGATGGCTTTGGTTTGGATTCAAATACCAACAGAGAGCAGGCCTCCCCTCCAAAGAGAGACTGTAACAAGTGGATAGACTTTTCCAAAATGTACAATTCAAATCAAGAGTATTACTTGAAGCTGGAAGAGTTGAAGAATGCCCACATGGAGACCATGGCAAAACTGGAAAGTATGTATCGGAACAAACTGTATTTAAAAGGAGTACAAGCCTTGGATAAGAGAAATGACACCTCTCCAAAGTGCTGTAGGTAAGTTTGGGGGCACTTTTTAGCTGAAGATTCCCAAATGCTTTGCAGGCAGCTGTAAAACAGCAGGATGTGTGTCTGGGCTGGAAAGTGTTACACTCGCCATCTCTCATAACCAGATAATCAGAGAAAAGTCAGTTTTGGTAATAGAAACGCTCATTACCTTGCTAAGGGTCTGTGAGGTTTAGAGGTGGGTGTGCAGCAGGGATTGGGCAGCACATTTAGGAAAGCACAGGGCCTTTCCAGAAGGTTCAGAAGTGGTGACTCAGTGATCAGCACTGAAACCAGGAGCTGCTCTGAGTGCCCTGCTCTTTTCCCTTCTCTCCCTCCTCAGCCACTGCCATTTTTGTTTGTAGTGATGGTTCCTCAGAGTGGAAGTCACCAGCTTTGCATCAGTGTTGGACTGGCTCAAACCAAGATTTTTTTTTTTCCCCCCTCCCCTTTATTTTCAAGGCCAACTTGGGACAAGAGTTCATATCAGCCTCTTAACCTGCACAAATCCTTTTCAGACTCAGACTTAAGTGATCCCTTGAGCTCAAGCGTATCGGACGTGTCTGATGAAGAATTAGTGTTCGAAGAAAACAGCAGTGAAACTGGATCATCCTCATTTGCTAAACAGCAGATTGAAAAAATGTGGGATGGGTTCTGTCTGGAAGACTACATCTCCCGTGCCAAGCACAGCTTGCCCAGCTCACCAGCCTGCAGGAAGGTGCACAAGAAACAGAAGGTGTGGTCCCCCAGAGTCACCGTGCCCAAGCCTTTCCAGATGACCATCAGAGAAGCTCAGAAGAAAGAGCAGAACATCAAATCCAAGTCACAGATTGAGCTGGAAAATCACTTACTGAAGAAGCAGCTGGAGGAGGAAGCAGAGTGTCAGAAAAAGTTCCGAGCCAATCCCGTGCCCGCCGCCGTCTTCCTGCCGCTCTACCGCGACATCGTGCAGCGGAACGAGGAGCGCAGGAGGTCTGTGAGGGAGAGGAGCAAACTCAAGCTCCTGGCTTCCCAAAAGCCCTTTAAATTCATTGAGCGAGAGAGGCAAAGGCACGAAGCCAGGAAAATGCAGTTAAAAGACCTTTCCCCACCTGAAAATACAACTAAAGTGTTCAGAGCGAAACCAGTCCCAAAATATGTTTATAGTCCAGACTTCCATGACAAGGTAAAGGAGGAGGAGCTCTGCAGGGAAATCAGGATCAGGATGAGAGCTGAGGAGCTGCTACGAAATTCATCTGTACCCAACAGCAGACTGACCTTAAAAGAGGCCAACAAAAAGAAGAAACACAAGAGCGCTGAACCAAAGCGAACGGAACACAAGCTCAAGATCAAATCAAGCGTTCCCGATTTTGAGCTCCTGTATGAGAAATTCCAGAAACGCCTCCTGCGACAAAAACAAGTGAAACCCCTCACAGTCTGTGAGCCTTTCGACCTTTGTACTTCCTACATTCCCTCAAAAAAGGACAAGATCTTGAAGGACATTCAAGAGGATGAAGAAAAATTGAAGGAAACGCGGTGGCCATTTGCCTCTCCGAGACGGAGACCTCGGATGGGGCAGTCAGGGGCAAACCCACATCTCCTGGGGGAAGGAAAATCCAAACCTCCCAAAACCACAGAATCCACGAGACGACGGCTGCAAGCCCTAAGGTGACTGCTTAGAGATGCTCTACTTTATACACACTTAAAAAGTAGATTTTTTTTTTTGCATTAGTACGTATTTGGTATTTTATTTGGTGTTATTTTAGGTATTTCTACATATGGAGTTAATTCTTCCATGCAGTGAATATAGGATTTAATTTGTTAATATAATGGCTTAAAATATAAATCTTAAAATATTTAAATATAGGACTTAGTATTTATCGCTGTTAAAGGAACTCTAGTGCATTTTTGTCAGCATGTCTCTAAGAAGAAGACAAATGACTGCTGTTTCCCAGGATATCCTGAATCCCTTAAAATGGCACATACCTTGCATCCTCTCATAGCAACCCTGTTTTCACCCTGCTTTTCTCTTTGGAATCATCTTTGCCAAAGCTTCCTTTGAAGTCTTGCTCTAGATTTAAAATGAATTCAGCCTTAGTTTATTTTCCCCACCAGGAATTCCCTTGAGGAAAAGAGAAAGCTGGAAGAACAACAAAAAAGGAACAGAAACAAGCAGAAACAAAGAACGAAAAAATTCCAGAAAATTGTGATGGCTCGAGCTGAGGCCAATGACCCACATGAGAGCCTAGCTCAGATGTCTAAATCCAGATTAAAAACATTCAGGTATTTTGTTGCATTCCCTTGAATCCTGAACACCTCATTCAACAATGAGAAGGAGAGGTTTGGGATTGCACTGTATGTTAAACATACAACGTGTAAAAAAATAGCATAGTCTAAGTTTAGATGCTTACACGTGGTAAATTAAATATGATGCAAGCAGCTGGTTAAAAAGTGGCCAAATTTAGCATTTCAACTGGGAAATTGTTGCCAACCTATTCAGAGTATAGAAATATATAGCATATAGAAATATATATATTCCACATTAGATTATTACAGATTCGGTAACAGGAGAGTCCTGTGTTTTCTTCATTGATCTATCAACTAAAGAGGAAAAGGTTATAAAAATCAAAAGGAAAGGGAACAGTGTGGATACAGAAAATTCTGGCAGAGCTGGATACTGCACTGCTGTTGGTACAACTTCGGTGCAGCAGCAAGCATTTCACAATTCACTTCTTTGTCCCAGCAGGTCCCCACTGAAGAGGGAAATTAAAGCAGGAATATTTTAACTTCACAGTGTAACAGCAGCACCTGAGGAAGCTGCTGGTGTTCAGGAGGAATGGGATCCAAGGTTCCCTGGAGTAGAGATGCAGTGCAGAGACTGTTTGTGTATGACTGAGCACACAGAGAAGAACACGAGGGCCTTCTGGGAGTGCTGTAAGCTGCCACTCCAGATGGCTCCAGCTCTGACACAGCTCTAACCCCATGACTGCTGCTTGGCCTCGTGTCTGGGGCTAATTTAACCCTTTCTGCTTTTCTAATCCTAAGAAAAATAAATCCTATCTGAACAAGTCTTTAGTGAGGTTTGTGGTCTGGCCTGGCACGGCGGTACTGCTGCAGTATTGTCAGTTTAAGGTGCTGTCATGTGGGGATGGTGAGAGGCAATGACTGCTCTGCCCCTGTTGCTTCAAGGCTGGGCAGGATTCTTGGGCAGCAAGCACAAATCCTAATTTCCAGTTCCCTGGCATACTGTTAAGAGCTTTATAATCTGTGTGTCCTCGAGCACATGATCTGCTGGCTCTGGGACAGAAGCAGAAAACAACTTGGAGTCAGAGGAGGTGGAGAATTAAGAGAGACAGGAGGTGATTGGAGATGTCATTTGAGTTCATTCAACAGCAAATTTCACATTACAGTGTTCTGAAATGAAAGCTTAATCAGATTGCAGGAGCTCTTGCCAGGGTGTGAAATGCTGCTGCTGCAAAGCAAGATCACTCCCTGGTGCTGATGCAGGAGGCTGGGGCCAGTGTTTAACCTGGCAATGCTCATTTCAGCACAGCTGGGCAGCAAGGTCTGGCAGTGGCAGTGCTCTCTCAAAGCAAGGAGCAAGGTGGAAGTTCACTTCCCAACACGGTGAGGAGTTCAGAGATGGTCAGGGAGAGGGGCTGGAGGAAGCAGAGGTGTAAAATGCCTCCCCCCTCCTTCCCATCCTTGCCCTGAAGTGTCTGACCTGCAGTACCAGAGCTGCCTGTCCCACACTGAGGAAGGGCTACAACCTGGGTTATCCAATGCTCCCTGTGATCCCAGGGATCATTTCAGTTATGAATCAAGTTAATTATCCTGCTCTCTTGGCTGGGCCCTTGACAAACCAACTCAGGAAAAAAGTGTTCCATGATCCAGAACGTGGCCACGTCTCTCGGGTGATCAACTGCTAAAGTAGCAAGATTCTCATCATCAGACTTTAAAAGTACTGATTTTTATTTAATGCTCTTAATTTCCTATGGTGTGTTCTGTTTAATTTTGCTTAGAACAACTGGAAGATCTGTATGAAAAAATCAGCATGTAAAAAACCCTAAATAACCAATTTTTTTTTTACCAAAAACCCCAAGAATCCAAACTCAGCCTCTATTTAAATCCAGTAGCCAGGACCTGCCTCTGCTTAGCCAAAGTGACTCCTTCAGAGATGAATTGTACTTTTATGTATCTTGAAGTATGACAACATTTAATTTGTTACGAGCAATTTAACTGCTGTAGAAAATGACTCCTTGTGCTATAAATTAATAATGATTTCTCTTGTACTCTGCTCCCCCTAGGAACAACGAGAAGCAGAGAAGGCAGGAGTATTTACAAGAATTGCAAGAAATGGAAGAAAGAGTAAAACAAATGCCATTGCTTTTTGAAAGAGTCACTCAGGTTGCCTTGTTTCTGAACTACTAATTAATCTTGACTGATACTAAATAAGATATTTGTAGTCCAACATTTTTAGAAGATACTTCAAAAACACTTTTCAGGGCAGTATTTCTGCATTTCCATCTCTGTTTCCCCATGTCCATGTAAATATCAGTCATTTTTGAGATGTGCTTGCACAGGGAACAGAGAACTTTTGTAAATCTGTCTGGTTCAGTTACAACGTGAGTAACTGTGACCACAACCAAACAATGCTGGTACAGAAAAGTAAAATCTGGTACAAAATTTTCAAGTATTGTTTTGCCATTCTTACCTGCAGTGAATAATGATTTCCACTTGTCAGCAGCAATTAATGAATCAGAGGATTAATATAAATAAAGGTGTCAAAAGCCAGGCATTTCATGCATTAGATAACATTTAACCATTGTGGTTTTTCTACAGAAAAATGCCAGAATAGCTGCAGAAAAGTATTATTCAAACAGACTGAGAGCACTGGGGATCTGCCCAGAGTTTGTTTCAAAGAAAGGAGGAGCAGCCAAGTCACTGCAGCTCTCTGCTGCTGGAGATTTCACCTCCATTGCTGACAGAGAAAGGTACAGTTGACTGAAGCCTTTTTCTTTTTGCCCACTTCATATCTAATAATTAGAAAATTTTTCATGTGTAGATTTAAGGGGTTTTTAATGATTTTAAACTATTTGACTATGTGGTATGTTAGCATTAGTATGTATTTTTGATTGTTTCTCCTGAATTAAATATTATTTCATAAAACAGAGGAGAGCTGCTTAACCAAACTGGTTATGTTATGTAATGCACTTCAAAGGAAAATGAAGAAAAACATTCTTTCTTTGTTCCTTTCATCAAAAATTCTGGCAGCTTGCTGTAAGTGACGACCTTTAAATTTTAAATTTTTTAAATAAACCTTATTAAAAATAGTTTTTAGTATCTATTGGTGTTATGATTTAAAAGGAAGCAGAATTTTTTTTTTAAATTGGAATATGTAAGTAATACTGTTGAGTTACTTTCTGAGTTACTTTCTTGCATAAAAAGAGCTCTGGTGTCCCCCTTCCCTTTGCTTCCCCAGCCCCATCCCAGCCAAGGGTACCAGGCTTTGTCCTGGATTACATAAAGGTGGTTTAACCCTCCTGGAAAGCATCTTCCCAGAGAATAAAACCCCACGTGCAATTTGTCTTTTCAGAATCACCAAGGTTCAAGTGAAAAAAAGGGAATCCTTTGAGGAAGCAGCTGGTGACAATCCCCAGTCTGAGCGGTCCTGGGAGGAAGAGGAGGAAGAGGAGGAGGAAGAGAAGGGAGAAGGTGTCAAAACCTCCACTCCAGATGAGCAATGCAGTGATCTGGAGGATGGGGATGAGGCCAGAGCCAGCCCTGATGTCCTTGAACCTGAGTCCAGCCAGCACAGTGACGAGGAGGAGGAGGAGGAGGAGGAGGAAGCAAAAGCAGGCCCATCACTTGGCCATTCCCAAGAGGAAAAGGAGGAGGAAGAGGAAGAGGAGGAAGAAGCAAAGGCAGGCCCATCTCTTGACCATTCCCAGGAGGAAGAGGAGGAGGAGGAGGAGGAAGAAGCAAAGGCAGGCCCATCTCTTGACCATTCCCAGGAGGAGGAAGAAGAAGAGGAAGCAGAGGCAGGCCCATGCCGTGGCCATTCCCAGGAGGAAGAGGAAGAGGAGGATGAGTCCAGAGCCAGCTCTGGGTCTGACAGGCCCCAGGAGCAGGAAGAGGAAGCTCAGTCAGAGCCCGAAGCTGGGGCTGCCTTCCAGGATGAGGATGAGGAGTATGAGAGCCATGATTCCAAGGAGAAGCCCAGTGATGAGGAAGGGGACTGACAGCAAGGGCTGGACTCAGGAACCTCTTCCACTGCTGGCTGTGGAACAGACAGCACAGAAAAACTTGGTGCTTTGCTACACATCCCAAATTCTGTGAATTTTTACCTCTTAGCTTAAGAGACCTGCCAGTGCAGGAATTCTGTTTGTTTTCCAGTAAGAAAGCTCAGGTTCCTGGTTTCCACCAAGAAATTAATTTACTTTTGTGTTAATCTCCTTTGTTGCACTCTTCTGTGACATTAGTGCAGCTCTGCTCTTAAAATGAGCTGCAGCCTCATTGTTTAATAATAGATTACACAGTGTGCTGTGTAACTACTGAGGGCTCCTATCCAGCTCTTCCCTTGGGCTGGCAAAGCCAGGGGAGGTTTTGGAGCAGGAATTGCCATTTTATCCCTGGAAAAGGGGAATCTTTTTACCTCAGGTAACTCCAGTTGTAGGAAACTATGCAAGGAAGTGTTTTAGTACCTCTTCTTACACACTGGCTACTCAGGACTTCAGCTACTCCACAAAAAACTCCCCAAAAATGTTTGGGATTTGTTTTTTTTCTTATATCAGTAGTACCTTCTCCTACTATTACTGACTTCCTTGCTAAAAAATATGTCATTATTTTTTCCTCCTTATTTTGTTACACAGTTTCTCCGTGTTAGGAAGTTTTTAAAGCATTCTTTTATTTATTTTTGAAGTGTGAACATAACTAATGTGAATTTGAAACCTTTTTTAAACTTGAATAAAATATCTGTGAAAATATTAATCCTTGCTTCACAAGGAAGTTTGCATGTGGTTGTCAGTATTCTGTAATTCTGAAGAGTTGTACAATTACCAATCATGTATGAGTGGTACTTGTCTCTTTAGGAAATCAAATCCTTTTCTGAAAGAAAGCAGAGGAGCTCTAAATTAGGGGTTTTTTTCTCAGATTATTTGAAGTGATTTCAAAGGCAAAAAAGTCAAATCTGTTTCTAAGATATGACAGCATTCAAGTAAGCATTCTAAAAGAACAAATATATAATTGTTGAACCACTAAGATAGGGATTAAAAATACCACTAAAATTCCTCTGAATGTAGAGAAAGCAGCAAAGACAATGCTTTTTTCAGGTTTTAGGAGGAGTTGGGAACAGACATATACCTGTGTATAATTTAGACTGAGTTTGTCACTGAATTTTAAAATATTTTAAATATAAACCTTAATAATAACAGAATTAATGAACATGATAAATACGATATAACCAGGAAGAGTTAGGACAGCTTTTGGAGGTTATGCCTCAGCTTTTTTAGCATTTCTGGAAAAGAAGAACAGAATTATGTGGGCTAAGGAGACCCAACTGATTATGGTTTCCCAAGATTTCCAGCAAGCATTTCTAGGACATAAATTGCTAGCAAAGGATCTTAAAGAAACCAACCTTTGTGTAAGAAAAGAAAGATCCTCATGAATGGGAGATCAAACCTTGAGGTATTAAAGGAACCACTTATGGAAATCACTTGGAGCAACAGAGTTTTCAGACAGGGAGGATAATGAGATTTAACTCAAAAAAGCTGTTCAGAAATTGCATTACAAATGTAAAGGGATAAACATTCCAATAAGGAATTAAAAAGCAAAGAAAAATCAGAGATGACAGAATAGAAATGGAGATGGACAGGTCAGGGTGAATTAAACCTTGTGAAGCAAAGTACAGCAGTAAAAAAATATTTTAAACAAAGAAGAGCCACGTATGCCTGTCAGGAGATGAAAAATAGTCTGGCCTAAAAACCAAGTCATGATTTGAACCTCTTTTTTTTTTTTTCCCCCAGGGAGGATGATTTAAATGTAGACCATCCAGAATAACTAATAGGATGAGAGCACTGGAAAAAACCCCAAAACTACATTTAAAGAAAAAACCCCAATAACTTCAACCTGAAAGTCAAAATCCAAAGGTGATGTAATAGAAGCATTTTAAGGCATAAAGCTCATTAGAGGAGAAATGTTGATGAATTATGCTTTCAGGGAAGCCACCTAGCAGGAGGGAGAGGAATAGGAAAGTTTCTCACAGATTATTGAATATTCTGTCTTTAATATTTTAATTAATGGCCACAGCACAAAAGTAGGAACACGTTCAAAAATTTGCAAAGAAAATGAGAGAGGTGTATCTGAAAAAAGGATTAAAAATACCACATGGGAAGAAGGGGGTAACTTTGCATGTGAACTTTAGTATGAAATAATAATTATAATAATAATTAAATAATAAAATATAATAATATAATTTTGAAGCACAAGAATAGTGTTCCTATATAATAACTATATTTATATTCTGAAAGAAGAAGCCAGAAGTTTGGGATATTGTGCTTTTTGAAGCATTTTTTGTATTTACAACATTGCTTCCTCTAGAAACCATCCCCTCCTGTACATTGTTACCACAACACCAAGCAGGTTATGTTCTCTCTTCCTCTGAGGACAGAATTATCACATCATTACCTTTTACAGCTGCTCCAGATGAAGAGAATAAGAGAAAAATTCAAATTCTGGAAGGAAATGTTTAAAGCCATCCCTGTTTTGGCATTAATTATGGTCTCATGTAGAATCCTCAAGGCTTCTCTAATGGCAGCAAGCAAAACATTTGCCTGAGCTTGGCAGATAATAGGCACTCTAAAGATCAAGGTATATTATTTTAAGTGATTTCTAACAGTGTGTCTGTCCCATTGCCCACAAATTGAAGTCAAACATGAGTTTTGTATACATTTGTGCAGGAATACTGTCTAGTCCATTATTACAAGATATGGCAGCTGCTGGCTTACAAACATTAAAATAATGAAATCAGATAAATTAGATAAAATGAGATAAAATTAAAAATTATTTGGTGTCTGTCCTCCTCACCCTTCAGTGGAATTACAGTTTTACATCTCTTTTGGTAATTGGCTTTAGGAAAAAAAAAAAAAAAACAAACCAAAAACCCTTGCCTACTGTAGCAAAACTCAAAATTGCTTCTTTCTTCAATAGGAATTCCAGGTATTTGAGGAATGAACTAAGACTTACAAATAGTATCAGAAAAATTCCTGTCTCTCCTGTCTACTGAAATCACAGCAGTCAGATGGAGCAGAGAAATGAGGGGTGCCAGGGACAAGGCAAACCACCCAGACATGAAGAGAGTGGTAGGGGGTGAAGGTCAGGAGGTGACAGGGACAGCAGGACCTCCTCCCATCAGCTGTGGCCAGTTCTGGTCCGTGTCCCATGGACCTGCATCCCAGGATTAGCCAGTGGGACAACCCCCCACATGCTCACGTGGCTGTAGCACCGAGGAGGCAGATGTTAACAGGTGAGAAATATTCTTATTTTCTGATAATCAACACCCTAAGCGAGACAGTGGTTAATTTCACAAGCACAAACACAGTGGAAGTCAGTTGTCAACAGGACTGAAAACAAGAATATTTGCACCTGCACAGCTCAAAACTTGCTACTAATAGTCAGGGCTTACTGCCATAGGCAGATTACACAATAGTTAGGCAGGTTACCATAAGAAGGTTAGTAAGATTAGGCAGGTTGCTGATTAACTGTAGCAACCACACTACCAACAGAGCCAGGAAATTCTGGTTGCCAGGATAATGAACTGTTACAAACCACATTATTCAGATGATTTCAGACACAGCTTTCCACACTTGTAGGTGTACCTGGTTCTCAGGTTAACTTGCTGTAGTTTTTAGTGCGTGTTCCATGCCATCCCACGTTTTCTACAATGGGTGAAAGACACACAAAGTATTCTTGTAACAGGTAGAAAAAGCAAACAATCAAAAATCAGCTTTTGGTGTGTGTCATTCTGGTTAAGCTCTGCTCTGGGGAGCTCCATCCTGGAACACCTTTATCCCCAAGGTACTGGAATTGCCAAGGGCACAGTCCCAGCTGCTCAAGCAATGAGCTCTCAGATCTGACACTGCAGGGCCACACAAACAGCTGAGTGTGAGGCAACAGCACCTGAAAAGGACCAGTTTGGGGTTTTGAACTCTGAGTTTTCTGACCCAAAATGCGAGTGCAAACACTGCACAGCAGAATTCCAGCCCAAGTGCTGTGGCTCTGCCACACGGGTGCTGCTCCTGGTGCCACTGCAAATACCCACTCCAAACACACACCTGTCAGTGGTTCACAAAATCTGTGATACTGCCAAACTCAGACTTCCCAGGGCAGTGAGAGTTCCCACATCCCTTGCTTGTTAACCAGACTCAGTTTATTCCTGGGTGAAACATTCCTTCTGTATTCTGTTCATGCTGATTTAATTCAGGCCTAGCAAGCTGAGGCTGAGTTTAACTCTGCTCGTGGAGCTGGCTGGGTACCTGTTTGCCTGCTCCAGCTTGTTCCTGACCCTGAGAACTGGCACACAGCCCCTCCTGTTCCTACAGCTCCCTCTCCTCCCTTTCCCACTGAAAGGCAGCTCAGTGTGGCCCAGAAAAAGCCCTCAGTTTCCAACCAGCCACACAACTCCTGGGTAATATTCAACTTTGTATAAAGGGTAACTAGGAAACAGCTGTTCACATTTATGCAACAGTCAATTCTCTCTCAGACACCTCACAGGCAGGGCCACACCCAGCTCAGCTCTCTGCCCTCCCACCCTAATGCAGAGCCAGCAATTCCAAAATGTGGAAAATTCCAAAATCCCGTTTGAGGGCACACAGCTGAACTCTGCACTGGTTACCTGTGACTGCACTGGATTTAACACTAAATGAAAATAAAATTCACCCTGGAAGATGGTTCTGTGGAACAGAACTCTTCTTTTCGAGTCAGAGTTGCCACATCCCAAAAGAATTTCCATTCCCTGCTGGCAGCTGAAGGGGCAGGGAAACCAAGTGGGGAATGTCCAGGTACACGAGGACCTTCCAGCACTCTCCCTACTTCCTACCCCCTCCTCACAAGTCCTGTGGCTTGACAAAGAAAATTCTACAAAGTCTGCAAAAAGCTTTGAATTCCTCAGGCAAAAGAAATTCTGGAAGGGCCAAATATCAGGATAAAACAGCCAAGTCTGTAGGTAGATGAAATGCCTGAAGGTTTCTCAATCAGAGCATAAAATTATCCAAAGAAGCTGCACATCCCAACTTGTCCACTTACACAAATCATATTGCAATAACCAGGTAGTTTCCATGCTGGGGTTAGATTTTGGGATTTTTCTTTAAATACCAGTTTTATCAAAACCTCAGTAAAACACATTATCTAAACAATGGCACAGAGACACTGAAAATCTGCTTCCCTTTTATTTGTGAGTTGTGCTCCATCCTAACTCACTGCCACAAGCCCCTTTCATACATCACCCACTCAACACAAGCCTCCAGCTCTGCTGTTTCCTTCAGGCAGCATCCTGCAAAATACTGGAAAAGATCATAGCTTGACAAATTATTTGTAATTTGTGCATAGATGGCTGTGGATACATCAATGAGAACAAAGGGCTGAGGCAGGACGTACTTGACAAAGTACCTGTGAATTCTTTTATCCTTTACCCAATGTCTGGTTTCAAAGAACTGTTTGAAATGAATTAAAAGTTTGTTTCAGGTGACAGGGAGCAGTCCCTCTCCTCTCTCTCCTGGCTACTTACTGTTGAACAGGGTCCAAGGCTTGTAAAGTCCAGATCAAAAAGTCCTTCTGAGCATGCAGTAACTTTACTGAGCTTGCTGAAATAGTAAAAATAATCTCAGGGAGACACTCCAGACCACAACAGAAGTTCTTCCCAGCCATTTTGGTGAGGATTAGTGGATGCAGAAGGAGAGGGAAGACCAGATGACTGCTAATAAAGATGGGGAAGCAAAGAATGAGAGGAGCTGTTAATTTGTCTCAGTGAGAACACAGCCCAAGTGTGTGTTTCTTATTTTCTGTTTAATGTACATAAATCAGTTCTCAAATACACCGAGGGATCTGACAATCATTTCCCCCAGACTTCTGTTCTAAGCCTAGCATGCTTTTTTTATGGTTATTTTGGAACTATGACAGTCTTTCAGGGTTTTTATTTGTTTGGGTTATGGCTTTTTGGAGGGAGTGAGTGGGGGATTGTGTAAGGGTTTGGGGTTTTTTTTAGAACTTCCTGCAGCATAATCTCTTTGGACTCTGTATCCTAGACAATTTGCTGCAGAACATCTACTTATATCCCAGTCACACAAAGAACAATCACAACAAGAAGTATTGTTCTCTCTACCATAAACACTGGTAGAACAAAATAGTAAGATTAAGGGGGAAATAGTTAAAAATAGAACTGTTTTCTTTCCAAAGGAAATAACATGATTTTCACCCCAGCCTCTCTTGTCATTGTTACAACAATGGTTCATTTTAGGCCATATCTGACTGCACTGGGAATCAGGAAACCCTGGCACAAATGTGCTACAGCAGCTTGTGCTTTGTTTGCACTGAATGCCTGGGGCCAGCACTGCAGGTTTCAAGTGGCTTGCCAGAGGTTAACAGAGCTGTTCCAGGGGTAATGTTTTCCTAGAGCACAATTCCAACCATCTTCCAAGGCTCCAGAGCACTGGAAAGCTCTGCAGCTCAGGAAAGTGAGGCTGACTTGTTGGAGCATCTCAGCTCTCTGGATAAACTTGCCCATTTTGCACTGGGGCAGATGTTCAGTGACCAGCTGCTGACCAGGCCTGGATCCCAGCTTCATAAAAGAGGGGTGTGTGGCAGAAAAGCACTTAACAGCACATTTCCAAGCATTTACTCTCAGGAAGATCCCTACCACTGACTTTACAGGAATTACAACTCAGTTCTCAGGCCTGTTAGAGATTGGGGTTTTTTTTAATCTACCCATTCCCCTTAGGCCCAGACCAGAATTGTGACCTGCAAACTGACATCCCTGGAGAACATGGAAGCATTAGGATATCTTACCTACATTCCCAGAACTCATCTTCACTGCCACCACCAATATACTGCTTCTCTTCATACCACAGCAAGCACAAAATTCATATTGAGGCTGCTTGCTTCTTTCCTAGCTAATATGATCCTTTGATATTGCTGTTATTTTTCCCAGTAAAAAGCTAAAAAGCCATTTCAGGCTGTTTTCAATGTCAACAGACAGTAAGGGAATGCCTCTACTCCTGCAACATTAGTGGTGCAAAATCTGCCCTCTCTTCCTATTCCATCTTTCCCAGTACAGGAAACAAACAACAAGTCACCTTTCTTTTATATATTTCAAAAGTCAAACCACCTCAGAGGAAGCACAGGAACTGGAGAGAAAACTGCCCCACCCTGGCATCACACATCCACATTTCCTTTGATAAGCAGCTTCTCATTTACCAGAATCAAGATTTCTCTTTTCCCCCTTTTTTTATCCTTTTGAGCTTGGATTTTTAACTCTTCCATTTCAGAGGAACATCTGGCTGCATTTCATGTTGGTCCTCTGGGTTTGCACCTCCTCTCCATCCAGAATCCCTTCCAGACAGGCTCTTGAGTTCTCCAATTTAATTAATACTCTGCCCTGGGAAGGGGGAAAGACACCACCTGATAAATGTCCATTTTGAAAAACAGCTTAAATGTTTTCTGCTCAGCATCAGGAGCCTGAGCAATCATTTGAAAAAAAGCGAGGTGGGAGGTTGGGTCCTTGTCAGAGAAGTGGGTGCTTTGATGGAATCTAACAGGGAGCAGGATCTCACCCACATCTTCCTCAGGACTCATTTGAAACAGTGAAAATAAATGTTATAGCTGGGCACGTTCCACAAGGAAGACACCAGAGTCCCCACCAGCTGTAGAAATTTGCTATATTAAAGCTGTACATTACCTTGTCACCATGCAGAGCCCTTCCTTAGCCAGTCCATTAGTGTTAATGACATCCCATGTGTTTGCCCATCCCTGGCTCTGCCCAAGTGCAGTGCTGAGTCCTTTCTGAAGCAGCAAGCTGCTGGCAGCCACAGCACTCACCACATCCAAAGGCTGAGTGCCTCCCCCTTCTCCAGCTGTGTGGGATATAGAACAGATCCATCTTTCTCCAGATCTGCAGCAAAGTTTCCTGCTCAGGGCTCTCTGTATCTCTCAGCTGAGGCTGCTGGAGACACTGCTTGTCTCTCCATTAGGGTTTCTTCCCAACTTCCCTCTTCCCCAGAGCTGTAGGGAAATATTCTGGCCAAGAGAATGCTCTTAAGACTATGATGCTTGCTCTTCCTGCTGTGATGATTTAGAAGCATCTTCAAACCTCTGGAAACCTTTAAATTAAAAAAAAAATGTAAACCATGTTTAAAAAGCCCAAGACTGACTTCCCACTCACTCCAACCACTCCCTTGAGGAATTCCAAAGGTTGGAATTCACCTGCACTGGAGTTCCTCCCAGCTGCTTAATCACAGCAGCAGTTCTGGCAAATGCTTCCCAGGCAGGGGAGCCTGGAGTTCATGCCAGTGTGGGGATCCCCACAAAGACAAAGCTCATCAGCTTATGAACAAATGAAATTTGTGGTCAGAGACAGAAATAACATCAGGGAGTGTCCAAGACTGACTGCTTTCATTTGCTTACTGTATTTGGGTGATGGAAGAAATTGGAATAGAGAGGTGTGCTGCTTAAGTGACCAGAAGTGAGGGAACTTTGGGGATGATCAGTTGTTTTCACAACTGATGTTTCAAAGCACTGATGAGCAGTGCCTGTACATTGACAGCACTGTGAAAAAACACCACTTTTCTTCAGCCCTTCCACCCCAAAGTAGTGAAGTTACAGATCAGAGTCACCTTATCAGGACAGCAGATGCATTAGCAGAGGAAGCAATCAATCCAGTCAATAAAGGAATTGATACCTGTCTATAGTTAGAAAATGCCTTTTACAGAACAAGCTGTTCTTCTGGATCCTTGAGAAATGGCAGAGTTTTATTGAGTTTCTAAACACACAGCTACATGTATAATTAATATTGTCTCACTGCCAGACATCTAGAGTGTTTTAGGATTTTAAATATTCCTTTCTTTTGCTGTTTCCTTCTCAAGAATGGGTCTAACAGCTATAGGGGAAAGAGGAGATGTGGAAAAGTGTTAGGAATTTCCTCTATAATGAGCAGGGAGCTGGTATACAAAGTTTAAGGCTGTGGATACAGTGACTACTCAGAACCATTGGGCAGGCAAACAGGATTCAGGTTTCTCTTTCTGACCCACTGTGGGGTGGCAGGACAGTGACTTTGACTTTCTTCTTCTCCTTCCCTGAAGCAGAAATAATATCCATCCCCATTCCCAATACTCACTGGGGGTGCTGGGCAGACAGGCCTCGCACAGGCAGAGTACCCTGGAAAAATGCAAACTGGATTTCTTCTGGATCAAGCCCACCAAGAGATGCATCCCAGCCACTAGGGGGAAGCTGGTCCCAAGGACTAAAGGGCTGTTCCAAAGGAAATCCCTTGAAGCATGGACAGACCAGCCCTGAGCCTGTGGCACTGAGAGCTCCCTCTCCAGACTGCCACACCTCAAGGAGATGCAGGTAAAGCCCTGGCACAGGCACAGCACAGTGTTAAAGAGGAAGAGTGGGGATAAAAATGCTTAAGCTTTATGCTGTGTACTTATTATTCTCTTTTTGAGAAGTTCAAAGCTGGCAGAACTGCAGAAAGACTTACTTGGTGTGATGGAGAAAATACTTTCATAAGGATGTAAAAGCTCACAAATATGCCAAGAAGGAACATCTAACTTTCACTTCACCTGTTCCTTGCACAGATATTTTATTAAGATGGGATTCACAGCACAAGACAAACTCAGTGGTATTATTCCAAGTAAACAGTTTCCTCAGCAGACCAAATAAATAATGAAATATGGAACCTTTTGTTACCACTGATGTCATCAAGAAGTGAAAATGTTGGCAAGCTGCCATGTTTAATTCTCTGAGAGTATCTATTAAAAATCAAAAGATATCTAGCAGATATAATCCATACTATATTCTCTTAACCCTTCACCTCATCTCAAAAATAATTTAAAAGTGGGATTTTTGAAGTGGGTAACTAATTTGGGGGTTTTTTCCAGCTTACTCTCTCTAATACTATCAAAAGTAAAACTTCTAAACACACAATTTTACAGCTCTTCACTTATGAGGTAAACCTGTTTCTCTAAGAAGCATTCACAGAGTAACAGAAGAAACAAATATTTTTTTCTCTTTTACACATCAACAGATAGCAGGTATAAAAGCAGAAAAGGAAATATAACTCTTAATTTTTGAGGAGGAGATGAAGGAAACACTAGGATTTTTGTAACAGATGAACATGGGCCCCAGAAGCAAAACAAAATAAAATTAATAAGCACCAGCAGAATTAAGGTGCATTTTTATGCAGTCTTGCTCCTCATGAGTAACAAACAGCCTCAAATTTACTTTGGTGCTACAGAGCATTTATAAATCTCATTTTGCACCAGTAAAGGTCAGGAACAGCAGTTTGACATGAACAGAATTTCACTCTTCAGATGCAGCACAAGCTGCATGTCAGCACGTGCCCCTGCTTGCTATTTCTAGGAAGAACAAAAGGCAGATTTACCAACCACAATTCAATTACAATTAGTGTAATGGCAAAAACTTTGGCTTTGTTACCTTGCTTTCATTTGAATTTCCAAGTAAGCTCCTTTTTTCCTCTTGGATCCTTCTGAGCATAAAGTGCACAGTTTTTCTTCAGTTCGAACAGAAATAACAGAAGATCAATACAGGTTTTCATCAGAACAATAACAACAAAATCCAGTATGTCTCATGGAACCATAATTTATACTCTCCACAGAGGTGATTTCCTATTGGTAAAGTCAGTAAGACTTTCTTCATGAATAAGTTTCAGTTAGGAATTGGGTGAACTCACCTGGAAAAGCCACCTATCCCTCACAAACATATGAGTTTTCACAATTTGCCATAAAAACATTGCCAGGAAGATGGAAAAAACCCCAAAACATTATGCCTGACCAGCATTACCTTGAAATAGGAAGGTCTCTGTAGTTTGATTTTTGACCCATCTCACTTTACTGACACAACTTTGCACTCAGAAGAAGTGATAAAAAGAAGGTTCCAGGGGAGCTGAAAAAATTGAGATATGTAACTTTTGATACTGACAAAGACTTTCCAACATCATTTCAGGGAACACAGAGCAAGACACTTGCACTCTTTTCACATCCCTTCCAAGGGTTTGCCTCAAAGGAAAAACATCCCAATGTCAGCAGTGCTGGTCACAGCAGAAATGTTAGGATAAGTACATTAGGAAAACCACCTGGAGCTGAGAAGGCTGAAGTGGAGAGGTGGGAGTGATCTTATTAGCTCTACAGCACTTCCTAGAAAAGCTTTAGGTAGCCCAAGGGATGGAGCACTTCAGTAAAGAAGAGTGTTTTATCAGGATCATCAGTGGATCATCTCCCTAATTAAGAGATCCCAAATGCTCCTGTATTTCCATGGGACTGCTGCTGACAGCAGCCTGAGCAGGACTGGGCTCCTGCTCACTTCTGCCCAGAAAAGATGCCAAATGAAATGCTTCTGGAATCTTAATCCAAATTGTCATTGCTGCATGGAAGAGGTTTGCATATAATAAAATAAATCAGCAGGATTAATCACATCCACAGAGCAGATGCACTTCATGGCCACTGAGGCTGTGCTCGGAATTAGAGTGCAAAAATAGTTCCCAAGAGTTTATAAACTAAGTGGTTAAGGCAGAAAAGGTTACATTCTTATTAAAAATAAGCCTTATAGGCACAATATCAGATATTTAAATAATGACCTAGCCTTGATTCCAAACTGATTTTATCAGTGTTTTTACCTTCTACTTCAGAAAAATACTACAGTGTGACTAATTCCCCCCAGGGGAAAAGAAAAGGAATTAAGAACAGTGCCTTTCAATAGAAACAGTACCTCTTAATCAATGCCTTAATGTTTTATTAGAACTCCTGCTATTAGGGAAATGGCAAAGCCCAGATTCACACCTACCTGCAGGTCTCCTTATTGCAATATGGCTTTCAGTAAACAAACAAGCATTTTGAAGTTTTAATATAATTTAAAAATACATCCTTTGGGCCAGCAATATCCTCTGTCAAACACTGAGGTGTTAAAATTGTATCAGTAATTTTCTGTCCAGCTGTCTGGCTGCCAAGATCCAGGTGCAATTTAGGACTATGTGAAATTAAGGAATCCGAATAAATAGAATAAAGGATACTTGAGGTACAGTTCTGCAATTAAGAAGGAAATTAATGCACCTAATATTTATAATATAACAAAGAATTCCTACAGTCAAAAGTAGAAAGCTTGGAATTTCCTTGAATAAAAATTCCTAACCCTCTCAAGCTTGTATCCTCAACAAAAAGAGGACAAAAATGTAGGTAAGTGTCCCAGCCAAATGAGTATTGAATCTTAATCCAATATAATATAACACTAATTTGTAAAAGGCCAGTTCTCAGCTAACCAGGCATGTGCCTTTGATTAGATTTATTTTATTACCTATATTTAGAAGAATCACTTTCCTCATCAGTCTGGACTTCAGGAAAGCACTTCAAACGAGGAGCTGGTTAAAATGGAGACAAGAATATCCCTGTAGGATGAGACACAGAGTCAGGGAAGAGAAAAATTGGAAAGCATTAGGCTAAGGGAAGGCTGAAATTGATTTCATTTAATAACCTTTGAAATGAACACTGGAGAGAGGGAGGAAAGGCAAAGGAAAGGAGGAGTGCTAATGGCACAGGTCTGGGAAGACTCAGAGCTAGATGGTAGCAGCTGGTCTTCCCACTGCTGGCTGCTAATTTTTTTGGATTTGATACAGTTGCCAGAACAAAGTCATGACAAAATAAAAATAAACCACAATTCCTTGCCCCTTCTGAGATGAACTGACAGGGTTTTTAAGCAGCATGTAGCTGTCTCCCAAAACACCAAGCCTAACTTTCTATAAACTCCCACTTATTCTGTGGAAGCAGACATTTTAAAAGGCCACAAAAATGCCTTACAGATGACCAGTTATGAGGAGGTAGATGTATTTCTTAGAATTTTTAGTGGTGAATCCAAACACATGGGAGCCTGAAGGCTGATGCTCCTGGATGCTGCAATGAAGTAACTTGAGTATAAATCCTGCCCTTAGAAATGAAACCAAAGTCAGTGTTTCTGAAGCCCTACCCAGATTCAGTTGTTAAGGCAGTGTTAAATGACATGAATAAAGAGCTCCCTCCCATAGCTGATATTCCTGATTGCAGCAGCACTGCAGAAAAAGTAAGATTTCAGTGTTCAGAGCAGTTACTGCTCTTCTGGAAGGATAAAGTGTTAGACAAACCAAATTGGTGTTTAGAAGTGCCATGAGAGGGGATGACATCATCACTCCAGCCCACCTAGGAGGAAGAACATGGAGCAACAGATGAGCTAAAATCACTCCTGGCATAAAAAGGGAGAGTTCCACTGACTTCAGGAAATTTATCCCAATGTTCCTGAGTGGTGCAGATTAAAATGACACGCTTCACAGTTCAGTAGAGGTGAAACAAGGCTAAAAACTGATGTAACAAATTCATTTAGGGTAATTTATTATTTTCACTACAAGTATGTTTGTAGATGCTACAAATCAAGACTGTGGCAGCTACTCACATGGATCAATATGCTAAAAAAGATGGCTGTTTTTGCAGAGATAAGAAAGAACATATGGTCCCTTATTGCCAGCTAAGGGTCTCCTTTAAAACAATTTTCCTCCATCTGATTTGCCTCACAATTACCCTAAATCCTGCCATGATTGCTCTCGTGGAGCATTCACAGAATTTGGCTTCCCTTGAAGATGTATTTTCCCTTCCCCTGGTGACCGCCTTTATTATTGATTTTCAGATAATCCCCTCAGTTACTAGAGAAAGGTTTTGGCAAGTTTCCCTCGAGGCTGAGATGTCTCTTACCTTATCAGCAGAGCATCCCTTCTCCCCTGAGCCCCCAGCCTGGGCCCTGCCTGTTTCCCTGTGCACAGGCCGTGCAGGGACCAGCAGGGAGAACATGCAGTATCCTCTCCCTGGCCAGCAGGCAGGGCCAAGCTGCCAGCCCCAGCAGACCTGTCCTGGAGAGGGGCCTGGCTGCACACAGCTGCAGAGAACTAAAAAATCCCCTTTCCCACAGGAAAATGTGCTGGCAGAAATTTGGCCCATTTCATCCTCTCCTCATTGGAAGGAGATCAGACTTATTTGAAAGACCCTTGAAACCAATGCAGAACTGTAATCAGAAAAGTGCTGTCATTAACATTAACACCTCTGACACAAGAGGTTGTGTCAGAGAAGGGGGGGTTCTTTTGTCAGAGAAATAACAGACTGAATATTCTATTAACAAATCACTCCTCTGAAGACGGGGCTGCCAGCTTGTAAGCTGCATTCTGAGATCTGAGTGGCTAAACTGAGAAGAAAAACTTAAAGAACCTTCTTTGAGCTAATATCATAAAATTTAGAACTAATACCTGGCTAGAACTGCCTGTGTGAACAGCCACTATGGTTAAAATATTTATTTTAGTGTAGTTTGTGGGGTTGTTTTTATTTCTGTGGTTGTTGTTTGGGGGGTTTTTAATTGAGGAAAACATCAACTGTGTAGTTCTTTGGCTGGTTGGTTTTCTTAAGGCAGAGAAGGAAGAATGGGATTACCGATCTGGACAGAGAAATCATAGAAATATAATCATAAAATGCTTTGGGTTGGAAGGGACCTTAAAGATCATCTAACCATTCCAACCCCTCAAATTTTCCTCCAAGTGAGTGCAAAATCTCAGAAGCCACAAAGGAAGACCTATTAAACTATTAAAGACCTATTAAACTATTAAAGACCTATTAAAGAGAAGTAAAACAATTTTTTCCTTTCATTTTCAGAACTGGCTATCCTGTTGAGAAGAACAGGCATTCTCACCTCAGAGTGAAGAGAGGGAGGGAGTGTGAAGGGGTACAGAGCCCCTCTGAGGAAGAGCTGTGCCTTGAGCCCAAAACTGGGTAAGAGGCTCCTATGAAAGGTGCTGTGCTGTCCTTGGTGCCACTCGGGGGAAGGGACAGAACCACTCAGGGTGCAAGCTTCTTCTTGTTATAAATGCATATAATAATGTTGGCTTTCACATTTAGGTATTAGCTTTTGTATGTTATGGTAAATCATAAGTATTTAGATATAGGATAGACTATGACTTTTTTGGCTGCTTATTAATATGATTTAATTTATGTATTATATTGCTTATAGAAATAGCAGTGTAAGCTCTTTATGTGACTAAAATATGTAAGGTTATCCTTTTCCTGATCTATCCAAGTGATAAGATAACAGCAACACAAACCAGAGCAGCAAAGAAGATGGGAGAAAAGCTCAGAAGAGAGGAGGAAGACACAATTTTTTCTTATCAAAGGGAGTGTGAAAAAAGGTCACCCAAAATTTATTGATGCCATAAAGATAAGCCAAGATGGGAAGGCTCAGAAAGCAAAGGAGCACTGTGACACCTACACTCAAAGGAATGTGTGAATAATGTATAAGTTAATGAATACACATGTAACCCCAACTATACAGAGACCCTGATGTTAAGTTTTTGGGGTACCCTCTGGCAAGAATGCCAAGGCACCCGGCCATATTAACCATTTGCTTTGTCTCCTATTGTCTTTATTTCTGTTAAACCTTACCAGAAGTGAACCTCGTGTTTCACATCCTCTCCCGCCAAGCCGAGCACTCGGGAGATGCGCTGACAGGCGCGGCAGCCGCGGCCCCGGGGCAGCCCCCGGAAGGGCAGCGGGAGCTCGGCCGAGCGCTGCTGCCCGCTGCGCATCCCCGCCCGACAGCAGCGCCGCAACCCCGGCGCTGCAGCTGCTGCTGCCTGCAGGAGCCGGGAGCGCCGGGCTGCTGCCCTGCCCCGCCGGGACCTAACGCCATCATCAGTGCTTTGCTGCCTCTGCTCTGCCCCTGGCTTCTTTCCATCCAGAGCTCCTGCTTTATTCACTGCTGGCTTTCCACCTGCACGAATACAGCAGGTGTGGGCTGCTACCTGCCTGGGAACAAGTGATGGGAGGGAGAGGAATGATGGATTTGTCTGTACAAACCAGCCCTGGGTCTGCTGGTAGACCCACACACTCTCTCCCTCTCTTCACTCTGAGGTGAGAATGCCCGTTCTTCTCAACAGGATAGCCAGTTCTGAAAATGAAAGGAAAAAATTGTTTTACTTCTCTTTAATATGTCTTTAATAGTTTAATAGGTCTTTAATAGTTTAATAGGTCTTTAATAGTTTAATAGGTCTTCCTTTGTGGCTTCTGAGATTTTGCACTCACTTGGAGGAAAATTTGAGGGGTTGGAATGGTTAGATGATCTTTAAGGTCCCTTCCAACCCAAACCAGCACTGAGAGATAAAAGAAACAATGGGAAGGATTCCACTGATTGAAGAATGGAAAAGAAGGTATTTGCCTTTACAAACAAACTGTAGGTTTGCTGATAAATGAAATTGGATATTGAAAGATGAAAGAAACAATGGGGAAAACCCAAAAATTCCATAAGAATTAAAAATTAAAGGGGGGTTATACATTAAAGGGGAATCTGAGGTATTAGGCATCCCGGGAAGTCTGTGCCTCTCAAGTGCCTCAGCCAATGGGGAAAGAGAGAGGGAAATCCAGCCTGGAAATTGGGATAAAGAGGAGGCAGTGTCCTTCAAAAATGGGAGAGACCCCATGGCCTCTCCCTGTATTTGAATAAAGTAAAAGGACTCCTCTGTCTCCTTTTTGGACATAAACCTGTGGCGTTTGTGGATTAATTTTCCTGACAAGAGCGAGTGTAACACAAAGTGGAAGCCCTCTTTTGGGGGTAACCAAATGACTGATTTACAGGCATTAAATAGCTGCAAGAACCTGAGTTACCTGGTGATAGCAAGGGGCTCTTCTGAGCAGAGCCACCAGAACCACCTGGTCACTGAGAGGCTGTCCCCAGGCACTGAGCCAGCCCACAAGATCAGTGCAAGTCCTACTGCTGCTTCTCCTTGGATTCACATGAAAAACGAGAAGAAAAAAAGCCACACAAAACAAACCAACACCAAACCACAAACCGAAGGAAAAAAAAAAAAAAGAAAGCCAACCAGCCCAGGAGATCAAATAGATATTCCACCCCTCTCCCCCCAGTAAAATCCTCTGTTAAATTATTAAAAACATGTAGGCATTTACAAAGAGATGGAAGCAAAACAGTCAGTGGTGCATGGAGATGTTTTTGACGAAGTGCAGTGGAGTTTTGCCTTCTACCTAAGATACAACCTGTGGAAGTGCAGTGGAGTTTTGCCTTCTACCTAAGATACAACCTGTGGAAGTGCAGTGGAGTTTTGCCTTCTACCTAAGATACAACCTGTGGAAGTGCAGTGGAGTTTTGCCTTCTACCTAAGATACAACCTGTGGAAGTGCAGTGGAGTTTTGCCTTCTACCTAAGATACAACCCGTGGCACTCAGGGCGATTAGGAAGAGAAAGGCTGACAGATTTAACTCTTGCAGCACAAGTGGTTTCACCACAGCGTGACAGCAACACCCTAAGGCTGAAACCTGATGCCAGTGTGACTTTCACACAGCAGAATGTGAATCCTGCTACTACCACATACCTTAACTCTACACACCAACAGTTAAAGTGGCAGCTCATTTCCATGGCATATCTGTGAAAAAAGCCTCACTCGAGAAGAGGCTCTTGGTTTATTTATAGGCAAAACAGCTGCTTGGTGCATTCCACGATGGAGGCTGGGGTCTGCTCCCAGCCCTGCATGTTCCAAGTTACCTCGTGTGCAAGTAAAACGTGGAGATCCTTTCCAAAGCCTTTTTCACTGCATGAGACACCTCCTGTGGAACACAGCTCTACTGGGGATTTTCTTTAGAAGAAAAATGATATTTTTTGATGGTGGTGGCAGACTAACCCAGACTACAACTTAGGTTAGTTCATATTAAAAAATGAAGTAGTTTTCACAGCTGCCTTCCTCTCAATTTCCCTCCTAAAATGCTCATTAAATGTACAACAAACAAAAGTAAATAACAGCCTCCAGTCAAATTAATAGAGGAGATGAAGATGTTTCTCACCTGCACATTGGAATGATTCCATCCATACCACCCAGAACTTCCTACCACTGTTCTTTTCTCCTACTCTGTTGTTGTGCATCTGCCACCCTGCAGCTGCACTGTGAAGTACTTCTGTGTACTTTTGCTAGTTAACACTGGACACATGAACATGTGTCAGTACAAACAGGCATAAAACTCCCCCACGTTATTACAAATACACCTGGTGAGAACTTTTTCACGTTGTCCACATTTGCTCTCACCTGATAATATTCATTGCAACTCCAAGTTTCCAGCTCTCTCTAAATATTTCATCTCGTATGGATTTGCACTCTTGAATCACACCACTGAAACAACCTATGCTTCTACCCTCTTATATTTTTATGATCCTTTTAGAGGAGTTCTGTACCATTTATTTAGATTCATTATTGCTTTTCTCCCTTAAAAGCCACTTCATTTAATGTAGCTACCACTTCCATTTTTCAATACATATATAACTGGGGTGGGTGCGTGCGTGCTCTGACATCATGATCAGCATTTTGCCAAGCAGCAAGCTGCAGTTTTGCCAGTCTCATGCTGGAGGAGAAATCAATGACAGAGTCTAGATCCTTTACATGCACACAGACTAGAAAATGTCAAGCAAATGTAAGCTAAGCAATTCCTTTTCCCTGGAATTCCAGTCCAGTATCTTTGCCCAGTTCCCAGAAGTCAATATAAATCAAGAAAAGACTCAAAGATCAAGACACAAAAATACTTCCTATTACTTACAGCGTTTCAGAATCAATCTCTGCAGTCATGAATAATCCCAAATGAACTATCAGCACAACACACTTCCCAAAACAGAACATTTACACACACACACAAAGTGAAAGAATGGGAAAAACTGGCTGCTGGTAATTTAGACTCTCCAAATACATTTGGGAATATTCATCAAACTGGTTAAATCCACTTTGTAGTTAACAGAGGCACACAAAACTCACACAAAGTACTGAATGCTTGCACACACACAGGTATTAACATCAATTTAAACGATCAGTTTAATTAAAGCAGGCAAGTTTAAGCACAGACAAGCCCTGCAGTGAATCGCTGCTGAACACGTATTAAAAACAGACTGGGCAGGGGGGAGGAACCACTAAGCTGTAACTTTTCTTTCCCCCCAAACACACTCAGCCTAATCATAGAGAGTTTGTGCAAACAGGAGCTCTGTGTGGCTTTCCCTTCTCTTTGTTTTCCCTGCTTTCTCGAAGCTGTAACAACTCCTTGGCTCTTTTTCCAGGCAAGGCTGCTAGCTTCTATAAAGGGACTCCAGGGCTGGCAGGCAGCAGGCACAGTCTGGTTGCAATACCCCTGCTTTGCCACCTCTTTCTGCAGACACTTTTTCCAATGCTTGCAAGCCAAGCAAGGTGTTTTCCTTAGGTTTATCTCTTCCATCTTAAGCAGTGGGTAAGATAAATTCCTTCAGAGACGATTCCAGCCCTCCCTCAGGTTATTCACACTACTTGAAAGACTTGAAAAGAGTTTTTCCCCCCTGACATTGCCAGAGTTGCAAGTCGGTATGATGCACACAAAATGCATGCAAATTTATTCAGCCCTCTTATCTGCCTCCTTTCACTCTCTCAGCTGATACAAGGCCTGCCAAGCTCACGGTGCTCCCCTAACGCTGCACTGCTGCTCCCTTCCAGAGGGAACATTCTCTGTACCTATTTAGCAAGATGGCTTTTAAAAATAGGAACACAAAATCCAGTGCTGAGCTCAGGATAGTTATGGGAGACACAGCAGGTGCAAACATTCTCTTACACAGCATTTTCTGATGATGTGACAAAGGAAAACTTTACTTGCAAAGGTCTTAGAAGGACTTTCCAGGGTAATTTTCCAGATATGGTAACCAAAATCCCTTTCAGCCTACAAGTACTAGAAAAATGTTTCAAAAAGCCAAATTGTGCCAGACAAGACTGAACTTCCTGAAGAGGGCCAGAAGGTGTCTGTGCCTCTTTAGCTGCATGTTGTCCTCAAACTTCCCACTTTCATCCATTTATTACTGTTGCAGAATTCCCAGTTAAAGATACAGAATTTAAAGGCAGCATGAGTTCAATATGTGGAAAAAATTCAGGACAAACACCCCTCCATTTAACATGGAGTTTACTGAAATTTGGAGTTTGGCCCAGACAAAACCTTACATGCAGACATAGCCCTGTACTTGGTGGGATGATTCAAGAAGTCAGCTCATGCTGTTTCTAGTCAAAATTTTTCTGGTTGAGAAACATGCTACTGTTTAATTTGGATTTTTTTTTTCCTCTCTTGCCTGATGCTGAACACATAGGAGTTAATTGGAGATCAGCTTTTAATTTTCTAGGCACTGCAATTTTTCTGTGTTATTGAATTCAACATATTAAGGTGGCAGTTGGTTGATTCTGTTGAGCCTATTTCAAACCCAGCTCAAGTCAGCCTAAAGATTTGCCTGCTTTGCAGGTACTTCCACACATCCCTTGGATTTTTCTGTTCAATGGCAGGAGCAGTGGGGAACAGGTTTGTTCTCTGCAGAAGCAGACACCAGGTTTGGGGCCAGGATACCCACGGCAGGGGAGGGGCAGTTAAACGTCCACGTATCCATAAGGAGTTACAAAGTGAAATTTAATCTCACTGTGAAGCACTCACACCTCAGCCCACTCCTCAGAGGGTCTCCCACCCCTTCAGAAGGCAACACACTGATCAAATGACCTTATGCACTCCTGCATGTGCATCTTCTGTCCTGTCCTGGGGTGCCCTACAAAGAGCTCCGGTGCTGACAAGATTTGAGTGTGCTTTGAAGGTGCTTTGGAATTGGTTACAAAAGGCTCACAGACAGCAACGAGCTGCACGAGGCTCCTGCTTGAAAAAAGCAAGCTGGGAAAGGGGGAAATTGTTTCTCACTGAAGCATGAAAGATTTTTACCATAAAACAACAAAGTTGGCATTTTCGAATTACAAAACAGCACCTCAGAATACAGTATAAATGCTACTAAAGACTACTAGAGAGAAAAAAAATAGCTTTCCCAAGCACTGACAGTGATTATAAGTTGTTCACACAAGCTTCTGCTTCTAATTTCTCCCTACAGTTTTATTTTCAAAGACCTCAGACACCTTCTTGCTTCAACATTTTAGGAACAGGCATCTCATCTATTCTAGCCCAATAAAGCACCAAACCCAAGTCAAGCTCAGCTCAATTTATTTTACTGTCAGGTACAATACTGCTGCAAGCCAAAAATTTTAAGGCAGGCTTTGGAACTAAGACAATGCCTATTTACAAACAATTATTAATTACAGCCTAATTATGCAATTGTTTCCACAACTTTCAGGATTGCAATCTGTCTTCCCAGTCTTTTTTCCTCAAACTGTACCAAGCACAAAGAAGTTCTTGGTGGCATCTTTCAAGCTAAACACTCTACACCAAAATGCTCTCAAACTACACATTTTTTAAAAGACAGAATGATTTAGGCACATCAGTGTTTTTTGGATTCCTTGTGCTTAAAATATTCTGTTGAACTACCCAGAATTCAAGAAGTTTCAGAGATGCTGTTTTTACTAATGCTGACAAATATGGCAAGAAGCCAAATCTGCCTCCTCCAGGCTCCAGAAGGTCAAACAGGAATAAATGGAGCCATGAATCAGCCCAGAAATGAAGGATTTGAAGATGTGCAATCAAATCTTAGCCTCATTAGAATCATTACAGCAAAATTACCATTGCATGTCTTCAGTGGGTACAGGGGGAACACTTTCCACCCAAAACATCCTGATTAAGGCATGAACCACTCCAATTTCCAGTGCTACAAAACACTGGATTCTCAAATCCAGCAGGGCAAATTACTAAATCCTTTTTCAGGGCAGCTCTGCTTAATGTTGGCAGGCAGCATGCCTGGAGTATCAGACATTTCTCCCTGTCTCCCATTCCCTTATTTGACTTTGCTGACCCCAGTTGAGATATGGGGAATCACATCTCATCCCCAGTCCTGCCCAGTCCTCACTCTCCCAGACATCCCTGCTGAGGTGGGGGGATTTATTTACAGGCACAGAACTCAAAGAGGTTTTGCATCTTTTTATGAAAAAACATTCTCTGTAACCTGCAGGTGTCAAGACCATTCTCCTGCTGTTCCTGCTCTGCTTCATGGGCTACTGGTGCTGTGAACGTGATTCATCATTTTGTTGGCAACTAGAAAAGCTTGTGTAATCTGCAATTCTACTCAGCTCTGGACAGAAATGACCCCAAGAACTTACAAAAACTCACAATTATCACTGCAAATTCATCAGCAACAAATATAGAATGTGAATTTAACTTGCATGCTATTGAAATAACCTGTTAAGCATTAATATACAGGCAGCAACCAGTGGCTTAAGGGATATTTTCTTCTTCTAACACATCCAGTATAAGATTAAAATCCTTTTGCTAGCTAGCAGAGAGGCCTTTTCTGTGTTTAAAAACAGCACTAAAAGAAAAATGCTTTGATTCCTCAGCACCAAGTGTTTAAGGTTGTTTACAAGCAATTGATAAAGCCCATGCATCCAGTAGAACACCTTGCTGTTATTTCCAAGCAGTTACAAGCAGAACTTGGAGAAGCACCTTTTTTGGTGTGGTTTTTAACCAGCTTTGTACAGTTCTTCTAACAAAATGTTGGTGTTATCTTTTGAATAACCTCTTGAAAACAAACAGAAATAACTGTATTTTAAGGATGAATAAATATATTGTTGTTATTATTATTGTTATCATCATACTGTGTTCTTTTATCCCACTGATGAGGGTAATAGCTATGGAAAAGTGTCAAGAAAAATGAATCTCAATATCTACAGGAAAAAGTTCTTCTTTAAAATCTGAAACTGATCTGTGCACGGGCACAATTCAAAAATTAAAGCAACTCTGGACTCTAGTTTCAAGTGTTCTCACCCAGGAATTTCTGTTACAGACACTGCAGTGACAGATGCAAATGTTTGGGGAAAGCAAATTACAACTTTAATAAAATTGCTGTGCATGGGTACTCACCAAGGAGCAAGCAGAAGTACATTTATACAGTGCAGGGACAAATCTCTTCAAATAAGGACAGCAGATAATTAAAAATACACATCCCCCACTGGAACAGGCACTGCAAAGGGAAACAGGGATCACTGTGGACAAGAAGAAACATGAAAATGAGTGAACATGCAGACTCTGGAAAGACTAAATCACCACAAAAGGAAATTGGTCAGAGAACAGAAACTGCAAACATGGGGAGGGCATGCACTTGTTCAAATTTTACTGAAAGTTTGGTTTTCTACAAAGACCTTGGCTGTTGGCTGCTTTAATTGCAGTAGCAAAACAAAAACAAAACAGGAAATTCCACAGTTGTCTGAATCAAAAAGTGCTCAGAAAAAAAGGGAAATGACAAAAATTTGAATGATTTTGGCAGAAATTCAAGCAGAAAAATTGAGTCCAGTTGATATTTTTGTGCTTTCTTTAAAAATCCTCTAAGATATTTTTTTAATTGGTATTTTATTTCAAAGCTTTGTTGAGAGAATATCTTGCATTGGCATACTTGAGCATAACATTTTGGCTTTTAATCACTTAAAGCAATTTCTGATAATGTTTTAGCAGTTGTTTTTCAGTATTAGGTAACTTAAAACTGCAAAATCTCAGTGAACTCCATTGACACTGAATGTGTGACAGCATCTGTCAGCCTGAATTAGTTTTATTTTGGGATCATGCTGATCAGGATATGCCAACAAAGGCACTAAAAAACATCAAAGCAAAAATAATCACCTCTGAATTAGGAGGCCTCTTCCCATCAGTGGCTGCTGACATTTCCTTGAGGACTGGGCAGGTGGAAGCCTCACTGGGTTGCATTTGTTGTGTGCACTAAGAGCACTCCTTGACTTCAAAAAGGACCAAGAGAACCTGAAACAGGGAGCACAGAGGGGTCAACACCTCTGCAAAACTCAAATGGAACAAGCAATAAAGCTGCACAATGTCTAATCACCACAAGAAAATGTCCTGTATTCCTCCTTGGTGTGTAACTTATCCAAGCACAACCCTGAAGAAAATTATCAACATGTTTTTTATACATGTGTTAACACTGTTATTACATATAATGTGCCAACACTGTTATTACAGATAAATAGTTGTTGCATGTGAGTTTCACAAGAAATAAGCTTAATGACTGTTATTTTTTAAATTTCCATGATGAGCAGCCATGCAGCACCAGCAAATTGGGCCTTTCTTATTCTCCCAACGAGAGAAAAAGATGTTTCTCTGTAAAATAAAAGCTGGTAGATAGACCTAAAATATGACAGAACAAAAAAAAAAAATCTTATCTGTAGCTAAAATAGGAGATGGAGTTAAACAGGGTGGGGGGAAAAGTAAAAGAAATCTAAATCTTCCTATTTGAACAAGCACTTGTGTGCCTGTGTTTCACCTGCCAGCTCCAGCTGTGCACAGCAGTTCCACACACTCTACTCACAGGCTGCTCCTACTGTCTTGGGGGACTTTTGTTTAGTCTGTGGTAGATGGCTGCATTTTAAAATAATAATAATAAAAGAGAACTCTGCATTATCAGAACTCATGCCAAGCAACTAGAAAGAATTTTGATGGCTCTTTCATTTCACATGAGGCTTTAATCTGCAACAATTACCTTCTTCCAGCATGTGTGTGTTCCCCCTTTGTGACTGACAGGGAATACAAAAGCCAGGATAAGTGATATTGGCTACAAGCCACTTGGATATGACCTTTTCATTGACATGTTTAAGGCATTGGCTGCTCCTGAGGTTTAATCCTCAGTTCCTCACTTGGGCAAAATGCTTACAGATCTGGAATTTTTTCTACAATGACTAATTGAGGCATTTACTTCTGCTCCCTTGCTTTCACAGGCAATATGATCACGTGTGGCTGACTTGAGCACACACCTTCATGAGATCAACAAAAAAGAGTCAGAGTTGCAGTTATTTCTATATTTCTGTCATGTCACAACTTATGATTATCAGGCAGGATGTAAAACATCTGGAACAGAGTTAACACGCTCCAAATAATGCAGGATTCTTTGCAAAAATATTCTTCCAATAAAATAAGGAGTCCTTGTGTTTGTGTGCACCACTAGGCCCACTGCTAAATTGATTATTTTAACAAGATGTCACTGTAGTTATTGTGTTGTTATAGTAACTTCTCAAGGGTTTAGATTCTTACTGCTTTAAAACTGAATAAGTAAATTAGCATAAGAGGAAAAAAAGATTTTACTGAGACAATTCCGTGCCCATTACCACAAATATTCAAGAATCACTTCTAAATGACCACTAGGTGCCATTTTCAGTTTATGGCTGATTTGTGATTATTTTTTTTTTTTCACCTCTTATCCAAATGATCCTAGATGTCCTTGGCTTCTGAAGATGCTGGAAACCACAGAATTATTTGGAATCCAAGACAGCAAACAAAGCTCTTGGGTTCCACGTGGCTGTAGATAATAGGCAATGTCACAGCAAAACAAAAGTTGATGGGTTTGTACATCACTAATAAATCTCCCTAAAGAACCCAGAAACCTCAACCCACCTGTGCTACCACTGAAAATCACCCTGTGGGAAAAAACCATGTACATGGTATGTTAGAAAAGAATTGCATCTCTGCCTGAACTCAAAGCTGTCACAGAAACAGGGACAAGTTGTTCTGGAGCAGTCCTTCCTTCCAGGGTACAAATGGGATCTGTTCTGTTTGCAGGGGAAAGGGATCTTTCCCAAATGGCTGCACTGGAGGCAATTTTCCATGCAGTTTTCACAGGCTGCAGTGACTGACACTGCTGCTGCAAGCAGAGAAGGTGCAAGTGAAGTGTCTGCAAGGTGTGCTAAGCCACTGAGGCAACCCTGCAAAGGCACAGATCTTCAGCCAACAGCAAAATAAATTCTTTTGCTGACCAAATCAAGTTACAACACCTCAGGAGATTTCTCTATTTAAAAACCAAAATATAAAGAAGAACATTATTGAGGTGTTTTCTTCTTATATAAAAGTTCAGTTACCTTAATAGATGCCTGCTCTTCCAGAAGGAGTCTTCCCCAGTAAGGGCCAGAGGGTGGTGTGGCATAAAAAAGCTGGGGGGGATCAGATTAGGGTAAGATTTAATTCTTCAGTTTTAGCAACAAGTGGTGTTCCAATTGTCAAAGTTTAACTTTATTAATGCCCACTGAGCAAGTGACACTGCAATGAGGTTAAAAGGGATTGTTCACAGCTGCCTCAGAGCTGCTGCTGTTTGTCCTGGTCACCACTCCTGATGCAAAACTTTCTCTGTAACACAGAGTAGCAGCTCCTTAATGAGGCTCTCACAGCTTTTCTGAAAAGCTTGAACAGCACAAACATTTAAGAGGCTTCTGTATGCTCAGAGGTGGCTTTCACATCCAAAACACTCAGTGTGACATCACTCAACTTTACAGCAGCTGTTCCAACCTTAAAGTCTCAAACCTCTGTGAACTCCTAAGCCCACTGAAGGTGACAGCTCTGCACAAAGGCTTTGCTTGACCATCCTCATACAATGAAGCCTTAAAGCTCAGACCCTTTCCAGTATGTCAGATAGACAGGTTGCCAGTCTGCTTTGTATTGTGGCAAACTGCTAATTAGGAAATTTGGCATACAGCAAAATATTTGTGGTCTAATAGTTGAGCAATTATTTATTCAAACCTGAATTCTGGAATTTCTCGAAACTTCTGATGTTTTCCTGTGGTTACTCTGGGAGAAGCAGAGCAATTATCCAAAAGCTCACCCCCAACAAAATGCCATGAAGTCTTCATTACCTTTAGCCATCCATTCCTGCCTGCACCTTTCAGCTGTGCTGACATAATCAGAAAAGAGAATTGGTGTCTATTGACCATAGAAAGCACACCCACAAATTAAGGATAGTGCTAAACAGACCATTTTGTAGGTAATTCTCAGCCTCATCTTCTAAACAAACCTGTGATCTACTGCCAAATTTATTCTAGCATTGATTTATAGAGTTGGAGGTTGAAAACCCTTCATGACTTAGTTTTAGTGCACATTTTTGTACAGATGCATTATTATTTATAAACCTTGTCAGTATAAAAGGACAAATAACAAATGCCAAAAACATGGTTTGGGGGAAAAAAAAATCAAATCACCAAATTCCTGGAACTGCAGCTTAAATATGAACTCTGAGTGGTTTTAGCCTAATAATAATTAAAACCCTCACAGATTTGGTAATATTTACCAACACTTACCATCTCTGGTCACACTACAATCCATCAAAACTCTGCAATTAATTATCTTGATGCAAACGAACCTGGTAAATGTGCAAACTGTCAGACACACCCATGGACAGGGTGAGAGGAAGGTTCTACCAGTATTTTATTTACTTCTATGAACAACCTTTCATTTCAAGTGTTTAGCTTCTTGCTAAACACTTGTAAATGTAGGATACTGAAATAATGAAGCAGCAAACAAACTGTAAATCAAAACCTTCAGTTTTTCTCATCATCAAGAAACCATTTTGCTCATGTCATGGGAAACAAAATGTTACATCCTAAAAGATCTGTCCAAAATTTCAATTACACAAACATGATCCCTGCAGTGAATAAAGTTCATGCTAGACATAGCTCAGGGGAAGTCTTCAGGTCCACGTTTATCACAGACAAATTTATGGGGTTTTCTGCAAATAATTTATTTTGGTGCTCAGAAACTCAAAGTGCTGTTAAATAAACTCAGGGAGTATCCCTGCACGGGAGCCTAAATGAATTTGAGAGCTCCTCCATAATATAAAGCAGCCTTCTTGTCAGTCTTGACAGAGAGAGTAGGACTAGAGAGTGGCACTCAAATTACACCCATATTATGTACTTCCTCCTAGGATCCCAGAGAGCAGGGAAGCAAACACTGAATTACTGAGTGAAACTGAGAACAAGTTCTAACAGCCTCACACTCTCCAGCTAAACAGGGAGAAAGTCCCTGGAATTCAGCTGCTCTTTTCTCTCAACAGGGGCTGTTTTCCATGCAGCAGAGAAGAGACTTGGACGTGGGAAAACATTCCAAATATTAAACACTTCTGAAAACTCTGAGGTGTCTTTCAGTGCCTAAATAGATCTCAAAATGTGACCACTGAACGCCACTTTCAATTGGGCCTTTGACAATATCAAACGGGAGGAAAAAAGGATTTTTTAAAAAAGTGATATGGAAGTTATTTATTGCAAAGTGATAATGAAATTTGGTTTGTTGGTTTTTGGTTGGTTTTCTTCGAGAAAAAAGGATGCTCAGCACCTTGGTACCTTACAGCATAAAGACCCAACCTCCAAGTGATCCTTCAAAGATGTGCACCCATAGAACACCAGTGGAACTTCTTGTGTGAATATCTCCCTTAAACTGGTGTTTAAGAGACATTACAAATGGGAAATACTAAAAATCTTAAATCCAGTTCTGGCCACATTAAAAGGACTGAAGTTGAAAATAACACACTGACTCCAAGTGTGCTCTCAAGAGCAGTGCCCTGTATATAATGATCACAAATATGCAGCACTGGGTGTGACTGCTCACATTTCTTTTGCTGTGATTTGTCCTTGACTGCTCAGGGAGAAAACCACCCTAATATTCTGTGCCATTACTCATCTCAGAAGGGATTATTTGTTACAGCAAGACAACTCCAGCCATGCAAAAACCAGTACTAGTAAAGCAAGCTGGAGGGAACCTACTGCTCGTGCTATAAAATGTGAATATAAAATTTATAAACTACATGTGCTGCAGTTCTCAAAGTGAAAATAAATTTCTCATCAGGTTTGCAGGCTCAGAATCACAGAGAAAGTAAAGCATTAAGCAGGTAACACAGTCATACCTATGTATAATGAGCACCTCAAGCCATCAGTATTTTTTCCCCTCCACTGAACTTGATTTTATTCTCTTGCATCCTTTTCTCTGTTGTCTGACAAGAGCTAAAATAAAGGATTTAGAGTTGATGTGCACAAAAATTTCCCCCTTCTCTCACCACAAACTTGTGTATAAATCAACAGCAAACAACAAACCCCATTTATTTTGTCAAAAATAAGAGCACTTGAGGACAGGGAGTAAAGATCTGTATGAACCAATGTGGTGGTCAGTGACATCTGAAAATACTTTTTTCTTACCCTGGCTGAGATTGTGTCAGAACTATGCTGCAGTCCCAGTCAAGCAGAAGACCAAGATGAAGGAATTGCAGGGTAATGTGAACAAGCAGCACCATTTACAGCTGGGTGGCATCACCTGAGAACAGATGATTTCCCAGAGGAGGAAGATCCAAGGGGCTGATTGCAGATCCATTCCACAAGAGCTACCTGGAATCACACCACTGCCTCAAAACCCACTTTCACCTACTAGGTCAGAACATTACTTTGATGTTTAAGCACCAGACATCCCCTTACCTACTTTGAAGGTGCCCAGTGGAACACATGTTCCAGTTCTACAGGGAGGAGAAGGGAGAGAGGAATCACAACTGTTTACCTGAGAGAGTGGATGTGGGCACAGGGAGCACGAGGCAAGAGGGAAAGACAAGGCCCAGCATCCCACGTGCTCCAAGAGCATTCCTGGAAGCACAGCTCCACCCTTACTGCTGCACAAAAGGTGCTTCCCAAATGTCTTGTGAAGCCCAAGAAAAGCCAGAAGATCCTCAGAACTCTGGATTCCTCTCCACTTCCCAACCCTATCAGCTGCTTTCTGAGCAGGGAATGCAACATTATCACTCCCATCATTCAGCAAAACCCAACCTTCTCACAGGATTTGGAGCCTTGAGGCCTAAGGGGAAGATGGTCAAAATTTTATTGTGCTCTGCTTCTTTCTGTGTTGAGCAACAGGTCCCAGCCTTCCAGTGACTTTCCCTGAAGGGTGAATTCAGCAGCATGAAAACTTTTTGAAGGTTTTACACTTTCAGATCCCACACCAAATGCAAGCATATTTCAACTCAATTGGTCAGCACTTTCCACAGCACATTTGACCAGAAGTTTGCCTCATGCTAAAAACCAAGAAATCCTTTTTTTCTAATTATAATTATTATTATTCCCAGTAGGATCCATAACATGCCAAGCACTTTGCAAACACCCTGTTCTTGCCTTGAGAAGTTCACAGTGCCTGCAATAAAGGCCATGGGGTAAGGCACACCCATACCACTGGCCTCGACCAGAAGCACACAATAACTCTGTCTGGATCTTGTGGAATTCTTTCCTGCTGCATGGAGTGCTACCACTATTGCATCCCATTCTCCTGAGCAGAGGGATTCTCATCTCTCCTAGATGCCCAGATAAGATTTGGACAGTTCTGCTGGGACTAACTTTTACAATGATCACTCTTCACAAGTTTCAGGCCTGGTGAGTCAGGCCCATCACCTCCAGTAACTCCACTAAAATGTTCTGTGTTCTATTGTCCAGACAAAGAAATTTAAGGAGATAAAACAGGTTAATAAAAGCAAAGCTTTGAAGAAGTGAGTACTCACATAGATCATTTCAAGTTGAATCTAATGTAGTTTTGATCCCCTCTCACTTAAAGTATTGTTTATGTTTGAGTTGCACCTGAGGTCAAATGTCATTTATCCAAGGTACAAACCCAAATGCTTTCTTTAAATCAGCTTGAAACTATTATTGAAATTTGAAAAATAAACTAATCTTTCCTAGAAAGAAAAAAGGTCATGATTCAGTCACCACTCTGCCTTCTCTAATAGCACAGGTGAGTTTATGCAGTGGATTGACACTGAGCTACAGAGTCATAACTCCATCACTATTCATGGCAATTCATAAAGAAGAAAGAAAAAAATCTGAAGAGAGAATCGTTCTTGCTGCACTTTGGAAGTGATGTGAAATGTTCAATGTTTATCCCAATGAAATAAAGCCTCTGAGCCTTTAGAAAAAGGTTTCTTTCTAGAGAAGCATTAGTAATGCTGAAACAGAGGTTCAGAAAGCTCCATGCTAATAACCCTATTGAGATGTTTTCCCAGTTACCAACAGCTCACAAATATCTGAATCAAACATGAGGCAAGAACCTGGAATAAGCCTCTCCTCTGTGGGTAATGAAATATGAAACAGTGCCTCAGTTCTAATGAGATTATCACATGAAAGGGAAAACTTTTAAAGGCAAATTACACTAATTTAACCTGTATTCCTCTTTCAGCATTATATTAGGATTTCATCCCAGGAGATCTGTGACAATCCCAGAAGCTCAAGGCTTCTAAATAGCAAACACCAACAGTTTTGTGGTAAAATAGCAATGGTTTCTTCACCTGTTTGGATGAAAGAGCTGAATCACAACGTGACATCAGAAACTGTCAGGTGATTTTTGGCTAAAAATAACAATTGTTTCAAGGAAATTCCTTGTTTAAGAGGAAAAATGCATCATGTGACAAGGGCAGGGTAGAGCCAGGACTTTGGTGCCTGCTAGCACAGGGAACACAGCTGTAACTCCAGGGAAAGTCACCTTGGAGTGTAATGCAATTCCCAGACCATTCTAGGTCCAAAAGAAATCCATTTACAGCTAAGAACTATATAAATATCACATGCAAGAGAATGCCAGGACAGCAATGTGAGAAGGTGGGGAAGGGAAATGGACTATTTAGAGAAGGGAAATGAGGAAATACAGCTCAGGGATTCTTTAGTTGGATGAGAAGGAAGTTGTGAATGATGCCTGATGTGGGGCACTGTGCTTTGAGATGTTCCTCAGAGGGCCAGGGAAAAGACTGCAGCGTTGCCTGGAATAAAATAAAATAACTTTTAAAAAGGTTTTCTTGCTTTTGATTCTTCAGGATTCCAAATGGAAACTGGATGTAATAGAAGGTCTCATGAATTTAGTCTTAAATCAGGGACTCAGCAGCAAAAATGATAAATGGTGGTTTAAATGAGAACAGAAGGTTTTCTTTAGTAACTAAATATTTAGCTGGATAATCCCCAAGGATTCCTCCAATCCCAGACAAATTCTTGCCTGGTCCAAATCAGAGCACCCTTCAAGCCTTATTTGTACCCTTCTGAGATGTGCTCAAGGTCCCAGGGACCTTCATCTGTGCTCTGTTCCAGAAGAGCCTCACCCAGCCCTTGTGGAATAGGAGAAAACAAGCACAGGGAAGAGAGGAAGGCACTGGATATTCTGAGAGAGCACCACACAACAGCTCCTACACTGCCTCACTCTGTCCTAATTACTGAAGACTTCTGCCTCCTGCCAGAAGTGGCTGCAAGTGGAGCTGTCAGCTGGGAGCTGGCTGTGTGCAGCAACCCCCAAACCTGCAGGATGCCAAAAACATCCTCCAAAGCTGGGGAGAGCAGGAATTGTCACATGGAGGGACAGCTCTTAACAGGGCTCATCCCATGAGCCACTTCTCTGTGCAGGCATTTTTGATTCTTTGATGTAGAGAACTAAAATTAATTCTTTTTGGTAGTTTTAAAACTTCTCAAGTTGGAGGAAAATTCCTTCAACTTCCTTTCATAATGTACCAATTTTCATTCAATTCTCTGGCCCTCCAAGCATTTACACAATAAGATTTTAACTCTGTTGTGGGAAACTCCTGTAACAAAATTCTGTAGGAGGTCTTACGAAAAGGAAGATGGTATTTATTTAAAAGTACATCTGATCACACTGACTTTAGTCAGTGGAGCTCTCACTCAAACACTCACAAGCACAAAGTGTTCTCTATCAGAATATTTTATGGTTCAGGTGCCCATCTTCTTGACACCTCTATTTAGGTTATCCTCTTCATTGGAATGAAATCACACATCTGGCACTCTTTAGCCATGAACACACCTTCCCTCTTAACCCTGGTTCTACAGTTTCCTTTGCAGCCATCACTTCTTTTTCCCCATTATCATTTTAATACAGCTCTACATAATTTTAGTAAGGCAAAAATTCCCTACACATCAAGTTTCAGAAATAATTACAGTATTAGAGCTACAAGCAATTGTAGCTGCAAATTATTAGAAATTGGGATCTGCAAAAAAAATCAGCAAACAAATTCTCAATGTGCTGTTTGTGATGTGATCACAAAGAGCACCAAACTAAAAAAAAATTTTAAAATCTTATCTACTAAACACACTTGTCTTAGAACAATTCCAGACATGTGACATTGTGCAAAGAAAAAATACCAAGGCTGAGCTCTGTTTTCTAATTAGGTGAAACAAAAGATCCTAAATTTCTTATTAGGGGAAAAAAGTCAATTTTACTCAAAGAATGCACTTCTACACATACATCATTTTATCAGAACTATAGATACTAGTGTAGCAGCTACATCACAATGTTTAATTCATTTGCTTGGTCCAGATCTTTTAGTGAAAAGAAGTAGAAATTAATTTTCTGTGCAGAATAAATCTGAACAACTCTTAAATCAGGGTACACAGCAGTGCCAGCACTCGGTTCCAGTAAGGACACCTGACATGCAGATTAGTCCCAACAGGAATGTTTTATTGATTATAGCCTGTCATATGACAGTCCCTCTGCTATTTATGTACAATTAGCATCAAGTTTCATCCTGGGCCACTGCCACTTTGGATTTAATTTTACTTGGATCCAACTACATACACGCAAATGGGTCTCCTACAGTTGCACTCCTTGGTGTGGGAGCTGTTTTCCCTTGAAGTTGCTGGGATATATTTTCAATAAGGGCCTAAAAATGCTGCAATTCATAATTTGGCAGCATTATGATGCCTCCAATCCACTGCTTTAAAATGTACCCATCACTAATCTCAGGCTCAATTACATTTCAGGCCAGGACACAGACATGAACTCAGATTAAGGCTTTCTTTAGCTTTTCACCCAAAAATGAAGTTAATATACTACAGTAGTCATTGGTACCTGTGTTACAGCCAGCTCAGGAGAAAGGGAAGCTCACTCTGCCAGAACCAAGAGTAATCTCAATAAAAAATTGCCTGAGTGGGTGAGGCAGCTCTCAGTTGAAATGCAGGGAGCAGCCCCCCAGCCAGGACAGCATTTTCTCCCAGGATGTTGAGTCACTCAGTGCCCAGAGCTGCAGAACACCAGCCCTGTGCTGAAAAGAGAGGTGGCAGTGAAGCCTCACATGCAGCACTCTGGACTTCTTCAGAATTTGCAAAAGATTTTATGGTGCTCTTTAACAAAAAAAACCACCAAACAACTACAAAAATCAAAATTCCCATTAGTCCTGTGTAACTCTACTTTTTTCAGTCATTTCAGAGTTTGCTGAAAGGGGACACATGATACAGTTAAACATCAAACTCCACAGTCACGTGGGGATCTAATACTAAAATTAAGAGAAAAGTTTCAGCTGGCACCACCAGTTTAAAAGGAGACAGACCCCAGGCTTTGCTCCTTCACAGACCCACCACAGGGCCATGCAGAGTTATCCAGGATCCTTTCCATCATTATCTCTTCCATATAGGCTTTGTGTCAGGTTTATCAATGCAGAACATGCCTGACCTTCCTCTTCTTCCTTCACTGCCCTGCAGCCATCCCAGTGTTAAATTTGAGGGTATTTAGAACACCATGGCACACACTGTGCCCCAGCAAGCTCAGGGGACAATACACCCGATTTCAATACAGCCATACACTGCTATGCTACCAGGGGACTAATATTTTTTATTCCTACAGGAAGCTCAAACTGTACAAACCAACTTTGAATTTCCTAGAACCATAGAATTGGTTCCAAGTACACATATTCCAATTGTTTGTTTTAAACCCACCAAAGTCAAGATACTCATTTTGGAGTCAAATGGAAAAAAAAAATTTACCAGCTCCTAAAACAGTAAAAATAAATATTTGTGTTTTGTTGGTGTGGGGGTCCAGTTTAAAAGACAAAGTCTTCCATCCAGATCCATATAGCTTGTTTATTTTTTTTTTCACTTTGAAACAATCTGTTGCCTTAAGCAAGATTTCCCAGACCACTGGCTGACTACAGGGATAAATTCAATCCATTTTTTACAGTCTCCAGCTGAGCCTGATGGTAGACCCCTTCTGCTCTCCCAAGGAGGTCACAGAGCACTCCTAATCAGCACCAGCGTGCCATTCTTTTAATCTGTGGCCACTTACTGGCCAGGGGTGGATTCTAAGTACAAGCCATAGCCAAAACATAGCACTGTGAACTGCAGTGGGCTCTGTTAGTGCTGGAGCTGACCTCCTGCAGCCCCAAGGAACACAAACAAGCCCTGCAAGGCACTGCCACCCTGCCAGGCTCACACTGAACAGCTCCATGGACACTGATAGTACCCAAGGCATTCTGAGAGCAGCCTGGGCTAATTTTGGCTCTGCAGCCCCATTGGAAGAGTCATGCCAGAGGTCACAAAACATCCCTGGCAGCTCAGGGGGAGTCTGTTAGAACAGAAAAGCAACACTCACTCACCTGCTGCTTATTTCTTGTCTTAAAGGCATCTAGAACTGTTTAAGCTTTAAGAAAAAGAAAGATTTTGCCTTCTCAGATCCTGCCCAAGGTATTCTAAAGAGCAACAAAAGATCATCCTCCTGCTTACCTTTATTAATGAACACATTCATGTTCCAGTGTCACCTCTAAGTGTTGTACACTGCAAGTCTGACATAGCTTCCTTTATGCAGTTAATATCACACAAAAGTTGTGGTGGTGCTGCCAGGTGCAGCCAGAACTGAGAACTAGGTTTTCAAAATGGAAAAATAATTTGGCTGTATAGCCCACAAAAGAGAAGGATGTCAAGAACAAGGAGATTCATCTCTTTGTATTTAGCCACCTGGCTGCTGAGCAAAAGCTCTCTTTGCACACGAGGTAACTGGATGGCCTGTTAGAGAACAGGATTTCCACACAGAGGGAAGCTTCCTACCTGCAGAATTTGTTCTTGAACTTTTTTCATCCTGAAAATTTCTCAGCTAAGACACTTTCCTGAATGTACCGAGATGTCACCATGAAGTGACAAATGTCACCTTCACCTCAGTCTTGGTGGAAGAGAGCATTATTAGATATTTAACTAAATGGGGACACAGATCCAGCTCAGAACATTGCTTTTCTCTGATAGGGGAATAGAGCTCAGGAAAAGCTGTCAATGTTCAGTCAAGTGGTCAGGAACAAGGCTAGAAGGTAGGTCTCAGCCCTTTTTCCATGTGGTCACTTGGTGGTCATCCACAGACCTTATCACCATGGCATTTTATGGAGCAGTTCCTGAGGAAGACCTAAGGCTGAGAATTTCATGGGTAGTGCAGATCCTGGATAACAGTTTTGGAGCTGGATTCCTCTCTAGAGGTTCTCCTGCTCCCATTACCACAAAGCTGGGCAGGCACTTAAACCAGCCTGCCTGACTTCCTGTGTGAACAGCACATTAGAAGCATCAAAGCAACATTTGAAATGCTGCAGTTATTGCATAAGATTGTCATTCTTTGCTAGACTGGGTGTTAACACATGGCCTCTCACAGTGAAGGAGTGTGCAAAACAGCAGCAAGCAGGTGCTAAATGCTCAGCAGTTTGCAAGACACTTGTGAGGTATATTGCCAAAGCTTATCTATATAGTTTCATTTTCGTGGCTGCTCTCAGCTTGTTCTGACCAGCATTGTAAATCACATCTCTCGTGATACACTAAACTCATTTGCTGAATTGTCTCTGTGCAGTGTCAGAGTTTAGTCATCAGTGAGTGATGCATTTCCTAGGACTTACAACCATACAGGTTGCCCTGCATTTTAAAGTCACCCTGAACTGTCTAATAAACCCTGTGCCTTGTCTAATAAACTTTGAATTGCTCCAACTCTTATCTTTCCTGATAAAAGTTTCTAGAGACATGCTGGTATTTCAAACACTATAAAATACTCTCTATTTTTGTGTATCTCTAAATAGAATGGCCAAACCACTTTCAGGTCCGTGACAGCCCAGATTACTGCTGGATTAGGTCTCACAGGGTTCCCAAGACCAACAAGTTCTGATCACTTCCCTGTCTTATCAGACTTGAGACATTATTGAAATATCAGCAGAACAGTCAGTTTACAGTAAGGAAAAACCCATCCTGTCCAAATAACCAGACCCAAACCATGCTGCGTGACCTCAGCTCCAGCTACAATTGCAACATGCATTTCACGAGGTTGTCTTTCTGTACTGCCTTTTATTTTGGAGGTTCACATTAGTTAATGAAACCTCTTTGTAACTGCAGCACATTCATTCAGAAGGCATTGGGGAATTCTTACTTCACACTGGTTAAACAATTCACTGATTTGTTTACAGAAAACCTGTGCCAAATAGCTGGACTGCTGTCATGAACCTTCACCCAGATCTTTTTTATAGCAGTTACTAGAATGTGATATAAAATTAAATTAAACAGCATTGAATGAGTTCCTACCAAAAGTAGAAAGACAGATTCCATATTACATCCAGCAAATGAAATTTGGACAAACGGCTCTTTCTTGTGGATCAAAGACAGTTTTACAGTGGGATTTCCCACTGATTTCCACTGCATATCCCTGTGAAACACTAACAGCTACTAGCAAATATTATTGCCCAGCTGTGTTCGTGGGCTCTGATGCAATACACAGGGAAGGACTAAAGACAGGCCAATTCTTATCAAATCCTATTCTATTTTTGTCCATCACTCTTCTCATACTGAGTCATGCTTGCTATCATTTTCATGCAGAATTATCATGCCTGAGATCACGATAGTTTTCAGTGAAGAAATACTGATAAAACACAAATATTTGCAGTCCCTGGCACTGTAAGTAGCAGATTTAGATTAGGGGGATTAAAGCAAATTTCCTCTAATAAAGATACATGATAGACCACCCTAAACTCTCTCCTCCCCCCAAACGAGAGGAGAGCTTGGAAGAAGAGCACTCAGCCTCTTCCACAGGGACTCAGCCGAGCAGGTATCACGTTTCCCAAGGAGCGGGGCAGCTCCTGCAGGAGCTCAGGGCTGTAACTTTCCACTGCCCAGCCGGCTCCTCGCCGTGCCCCAGGCTGGCCTGACCTTTCCCAGCGCAGCCCCTCGCTTTGGGCCGCGCTCGTGCACATTCCAACAGCCAGGGTGAGACCGGGAGCGGAGCCGGTGAGACCGAGTAAGTGAAAATTCCAGCAGCAGAGGAAATCGGGGACTGAGTGGTTTGCTACAGTTCCTGCTGCAAGTAAATGAGACCCTGTTGCATTTACCACAAAGCAAGGAGAATCAGGCTCTTAGGCTGTTGTTTTGTCATAAGCACAAAGAACACTGAGAACAGACATCTTTTCATCAAATCTCTGCCCTAACTGACACATGTGGACCTGAAACTGATTTTGCAAATTGGGGTCCTAAATACAAAGCCACTGCTGAAAGGAGTAGCAATGTCTTACCTCCACATAGCTCTTTTTAATAACTCATGTTATTTAAAAGACAACTTGAGGAGGAAGGATACACATACTTCCCCCTTTCCTGTTCTTCCCACCACCAAACTTTCTCTTTTGACCTGTGAGAAATCCAGCTCCTGCTCCCTGTCCTGCCAGACCCCCAGGGACAGCAGCCAGCCTCTGCCTGGCACTGTTTGTACCACGCAGAGGGTTTTGCTCTCAAGTCCAAAACAAGAGAATCAGATGTCTGCCTTGAAAAAATCACTCCTTTGTGATCCTCCACCTTTCCTTCTCTCACCTTCCAACATAACAAACCTTCCTCAGAAGCACAAAGGGCTGGACCCTGGGCTGAGCTCCTTTGAGGTTATGAACTCTAGGAGCAGAGAGAAGCCTGACTGGGAGTTTGCTGGGCTTTCAAGGCCAGCTGTCTGTTCCCTGTTGTCCCAGAACATGGAAAGGGATGGCAGTGCCATAGGAGGCATGTGAAAGACCTGGCTGGGAAAGCAGGAACAGAAGCCATATGAGGTCAAAGGAGGAGCTTGGATCACTCCTGTACTGGTGCTAAAAAAGCAGGGCTGTACAGTCAGTACAGAAGGCAGCAAAAAATAAAGAGCAAGTTTCACAGTGGAGGGATGGAGGAGTTTGCTCCTGATGTGCAGAATATCAGGGAAGACATCGAGACATCCAGGTTTGATGCAAGGCTTCAGGAGGCTGTCTCAAGCTTGTTAGGCCCTAGAGACTCAGCTTTTGCTTAGTTTTATTGACAGTAGGAAAGTAACAGATGAAATTTCAGTGCTTTACCATGACCACTGTGTTGCCTTCACTGTGTTCTCAGACACAAAACATAACCCTGAGAGATTAATTCCATTTGATTTTAGTTACAGCCATGAATGTTTCACTCAGGGGGAGCAGCATGAGACTTCCTGCAATCCAAGGCTCTACCATCCCTTCTCTCCAACAGAGTTCCTTTAGGATGAACAACACCTGCCAAAGCCCAGAGCTTTGTCTGTGGTGGAACCCTTGCATCCAGAACAACTTTCCTAGTTGTTAGTGATCCACAATAATTAATGAACATTATGAGCATTCCCATAATTACTGAGTCGAGTAATTCCCATAATGCCCAGAAGTATTGATTCTGTTCTAAGGGTGTATTTTCACCACTGACAGTAATTTCTATTTTTACCAGTATTATCCAATCATCTCACCTCCCAAAGGAGATTCCCCTTTTCTTTTAGCCTCATGACTAAATGATAGAAGGTATTAAGAGTCATCCCAATTGGCTCTTCATATCCTCCTGCAGTATCTCAGCCTGTCTCCATCATGAAGTCCTCTGAAGACAAAAAAAAACCTGTGCTGACTAATCTAGGTCAGCAATTGGTGGCTGTTACTTCTTTTCTTGTCTCAGCAGGATGAAAGCCTGCTAAGAGCCACGAGTCCTTCTGCAGGTGATTTCATGGCAACAGTGGACCTTGGGGCCCTGCTGCTGGAATTGAACAGAACCTGCCAGTTCCTGTCACAAAGAAATATTTACTACCACACTGCCTTGAAATGAATCAACTGACCTCTGTTGGGAACAAAAGCAAGACAACTGTGCTCTGCATGGACACAAGCCCACAAAGTATGGGATTTGTATAAAACCTTACAGATACAGGTACACATGGCATATGGAAGCTGTGGTACTTCTGCCAGTTCTACCCATGACAGCAAGATCGAAATGCAGAGGGAATATTTGGAATTTAGGAGAAACAAAATTATTAGTGAAAAGCACTCCTCATTTGTATAAATTTGTTAAAAAACATCACTTTTAATTCACTGGGATACAGTAGAACCTACTAAGAAATATTTGTGTAAACCTGCAAATTATAGATCATCCACAGGCATTTTCTCCTGATTCCAAGAGGTTGCAGACAAAGTGTGTTTGGTATATTAAAGAAGGTAAAAGTTTGCTTCAAACCTAAGCAGCAGTTTCCAGCTTGCCCAGAGTAAAAGTGTGTTCTTCTCTTCCACCAACACAAAGTAGGTTAGATTTAAATTCCAGTCTACAATACTTCCCACTGGAGTGACTCTAACCCAAATTCACAGCCTTTTACAAATGACAAGGAGTGTAAGAGTAGTAACAACAGTCATTAAAGAGGGTATAAGAAGGAATGTAAGAATCATGAGCTTCTACCTGTCTGAACAATAAAAATGTGAGATGTGCTACAGTCTTATGGGAAGCATTTCCAGCCTTGCTTCTGATAGGAGCTGGGGACATGGAGCTGCAGCAGTTTTTCCCCTCTCAGGCTGTCAGACACAACTTGATATCTTTCTAACAATAATATATATAAAAAAAAAAACCTTGCAGCAAATTCCAGCAGATTTTGAAGGGAAAATAACTAAAGAAAAATTAACAGCTATACACAGGCACAAGAATGTTGGAACCCAGCTGACTTCAAACAAATTACATGGACAATTATATGCTTCACTTGCATGAGTCACTGCTCTGATCATAGTAGCTGTACTGTTGCAATAATTAACTATTTTCCCCCCCATGAAAATTCATGTTAACTGTGCACTTACTGCAGTTTGTTTTCCCAGGTGTAACAATCAGTCCAAAAAAAAAGCAAAGATGATTGTTTGGGGCATTTACCTGCAAGAGAAGAAAAAATTGAAATATTAAAAAGCTGAGTATTTTAATGCTTTTCTACATCATTGTATTTAATCCACTTGCTCATACTTGGATAAAATTCTACTTTTCTGAAAGCAATACTTTTTTGCTTAAATTGATATTTGCACTTTGAAGTACAATCTAAAATCAAACCAATTTACTGTATTGATTTTTGTACCTGTACTTGTAGCAGGTAACGTGTTTCAATACATATATATGCATTTAGATAATTCCAAATTAAAGAATTTTAATATCCCACTCACCCAACTATTCAAAGTATATACAACTAGATCACTAACTACCTGTATCAAAACCAGCACAAAAATACATCACCAGCTGCTTATACAGTATTTTTAACCAAAAACTCTAAAAGCCCTTTGCAAATGAAGAAAATACCTCCCTTCTGGACAGGGTAAACTGGGTTTTACTTGAAGCAGGCCCAGAGAATCCTCATTTCTAGGCCAGCTGTCTCTCCTGCAGGTTACACTTAATCTGGGAATGAGTTCTTGAGTGTGTAAGCAAGTGAAGTATCTGGACCCTTGAACGTGATACTGAAGCACACAATATTCTAAACTCTAAAGGGTTTGGGTTTTTTGCTTTTGGTTTGTTTTGGGTTTTTTTTTGGCTAATAATTTCTTGGATTTTCTCCCTTTGCATACAACAACCATAACTAGAGGGACACTAGAACATTGGTGGCTCTGCTCTTTATGCCCTTGAGAGATAAATAAATAAAAACCAGCAAAGAAAGAACAAATAATATTTACAATCAGAATGTACAGCAAATGTGTTGAACACACCAGTGATAACATTGGTGATACTGAAACAACCAAGAATGGAGTGTGACATTTGAGCCTTATAAAAACCCCAGAAAATACAATAGCCTATTATGAGGCTGTAGGATACAAAGAGGTTTCAGCTAAAAGGCCTTATTTAACCCTGCACTGAGTTAGGCTGGAGTCTCCCATCCCAGCAGCTTTGTAACTCCAGGCTTAACAAGGGAACAGGCTTCAGAGAAAACCCATAAGGGAGAATGTGTTTGAGGGAGTTATATTTAATTATAAGTGATCATGACATATCCTGTAATTAGGAATTATTGCAGAAAGAATAACAGGTCTAGACAAACCATGTTCACATTCACAGCACATTCTACACCATCAGCCTGGACTGTTCCACTCTGTTAGAACATGACTGGCCTACCTGCAAAACAAAATGTTTTCAGAGCCTATAAAAAGAGGGATAAAGTTGTAGGGCACGGTTGGGAAGGCAGGAGTGGGGAAAGGGTTAATGCGTGAGTTAATTAGCGCGTGTTTAACATCAGTTAGCACTTAGAGACATAAAATAATCATCGGCGTTGTAGTTATTTACAGCGAGCTTCCTTCTCTTCCCGCACTGCACCCTCGAGTCCGTCCCAGCTCCGGGCAGGCGCGCAGCTCCCGCCGGCACCAGTAGATGGCACAAAGCATTTGTGTCACTGTCTCCATCACGAGAGGCTTTGGGAACTCCAGAGGCACAGAATCACCCGTCAGCTTCACAGCAGCGCTGGGCTGCATCCCTCTGACAGAAGAGTTATGATCTTTAAATTAAAGGTTTGTTCTAAAAAAGCTAAAAATAGATATAGCACTGAATAAAAATTATATTATATGCGTGTAGATGCATTCCACGCCTTCACAGGTGAAAGTGAATATAATGAGGAGAAACACCAGACATCAATTAACTACAGCAGTTGCTAAAATATCCTGTGTCTTAGAAAATAAGAAAATAAATTAGAAGTAATATAAATCAGGTTAAATTCACCCCAAAAAAGAAACTATTTATTTTAGAACTAGATAAAGATTTAAAAGAAACGACAAACAATCAAACCTGTCAAAAACTTTGAGAAAATTTGACAAGAAAAACAAAGGACTAAATATTTGTCCAAAGCAAAAAGATTAATAGCTTATGATCAATCATACACTATCTTCTATGAAACCCACACAATTTCTAAAGAACAAGAAAAATAGACACTAAAACAGGATTTATTTAAAAAAAGAATATACACACTCCTGGAACAGTTGCTTTGCTGTTGGGAAACCCCAGTTCCTGGAAAGAGAACAAAAAGGGAATTACACTGAAATACAGGGCTGGAGAAGGAGCTCACATTCTGTAAAGCACAACACTTGCTCTTGTACAGTTTGGACAAAATTCCTGGAATACTACAGCAAGAAGAATCAGGCTGCCTGACTCCATTTTTAAAGTTGCAAATATAACCTATAGCTACCTAATTATAGGATTTAATGATACTTAATTTTGTATTTTCAGAGAAATATTATGACATCATGTCATTTTACAGGGCAAACCACTTAGCTTAATAGCTGCTATTCACTGCAGAAGCACACATTAAAAGCTATGCAATCATATGGTAAATTATGCTCATATCTCTTGGTCAAATTACAGCTTAATAACATGAGAAAAACTGTAAATAACGTGAAGATTCATGGTTTAATTATTTTAATAGAAAGTCATGTATCAAATAATTATGAAAAATAAAGAACCAGCCAGGTCTAATGAGCTGGAATATACAAGCAATGTTTTTCTGCATTAAGCCAGGAGCTTCTGGACCAAAATGTTAATGGTAAGAACATCTGAATTTTTTCCTCCAATCCAGGACAACTCCAGGCAGGCAAAGCACCAGGCAGTGGTTGCCTCTCCCCTCTCCCACCCCTCCTGAGACCCAGTGATTGTGCAGATCAGCTCAACAGGTTGATCTGAAAGGCAAATTTGGTGTTGGCAGGTTTGTTCTCTGCTGACCCAACCCAGGCTGTGCCACATGCTCAGATGTGACCCAAGGGGAGAGCAGGGAATATGCAGCCAGAGTGGAGAAACTGTTCCACACCAAACCCTGCTCATCCCAGATTAAGGTGTAAGGCCCAGCTGATTAAATTTGGGACAATTTAGTCCAGGACACTTGACAAGACAATGTTTGGATGGCTACAATTTTACAGATAAACCCAGAAATAACAGACATGCCCACCACTGTAAAGAAACCATATTAGCACAGCTACGTGACAATGAAATTTAGTGTCATATTCCCAAAGCAATGTTGTGACAACATCATTTTGCAAGGTAGATATCTCAGTTTTATTGCTGCTGTGGACAGCTGGGCTGTTTGCCTTAATTCCTGAGCAGCTCAGGTATCCACAAGGGCATCTAGGGGAAGGTGAGCCTGCCCAGGGCAAGGGGTTGGAACAAGATGGGCTTTAAAGCCCCTTCCAACCCAACCCATTCTGTGATTCTGCCTGGGAGTGACAAGTGGAAAAACGTCCCTTGTGATTGTTGACCACATTTGCTGCTAGAGAAGTGAGACCCTAGAGAATGGTGGCAAATACCAGTTATATCCTTTGTACAGAAAGCTTTTTAACTCCTTGTCCCCTTCCCACTGCACATCACCTTAAAACTCACCATGGAGAAGGTACAGACTCATGGAATGGAATTGCTCCTGCTCTGAAGGGCTGGTTTGCTGAGGAAGGTGACAATAGCAGCCTTCACAGTTTTGATCACCCCACAAAGGGCTGAGGAGGGAATCAGAGATAAAGTGAACAGGAAGCCAAGGCAAATATCTGTCTGTCTCCAGGACATGTGAATTCCCTCCTGCCTGAAGCTCTATGCTGCCTCTCCAGCTGAGTCACAATTTCTCTGTAACACATTTCTGCTGAAATGAGCTGCACTCAGTATACCTGCTAGCAGGGCTGCTTATAGTAACCCACCTCCATTTGATTTAAACATATTAGAGAATGATCATAGAAAAAGCTTAACTGGCAGTTCTGGGAAAAAAAAAGAGTAGTAAGAGGGATTAGTCATGTCTGTAAGCAAGATGGAACAGCACTGATAGTCCTTCATGGTGGAACCAGGCAACAGTCACTGTGCTTGCCCTGGAGATAAGAGAAATGTGTTTCCAGACTCAGCAAACTGTCACTGCTCCTCTCTCCAAAGCAGCACAAGGGTCACACGGGGCTGAGGTTTCCCTTCTAACCAGGCATCCTGTCAGTGGTGATTTCCTGAGGGGGACAGAAAGCAGAGCACCAACTAAACCAGACAAACTGGGCATCTCTAGCAGTCAAGGGAAGTGGGAGCAGTGGACACTTCTCTGATGGCTGCACCAAGAGTATCTTTGTATCTCATGAAGATGTCCCTATAAACACAGAAATGGATTGGGGCATGGATAACCTGAAAGCACTTAGAATATAGGAACACCTTTGCTAGGCCTGCACTGGGATTATAAACCCAAATTTACAGGACAGACTTGGAACTTCACAGACCAAGATCCTAACACTGCTGGCAGAGAAGTGAATTGTAAAACATCAATGTCCCTAACATCCCTAACCCCTTACTTCAAAGTGCAAGTTGGAATTTTGCACCAGTAATAATCTAAGGGTAGATTTGCAATAGGTGACTCTCCACAAGCCAGAATTTTTTTGTAGTTTTTCTAACCCCACAAGGAGGCAATTGGGAAAAGGTTTGAACAAAACTCAAATCCCATTGTCAAAAGAAGAAGGAACATGCTGGATCTGAAACAGGCCAAAAAGACAACCTCAGCAGGAGACAGGAGGAGGATTAACAAGTGAAATTGCTATTTGACAATGAGTGTTGCTGAGATGGAAAGCACAAAGGACTGGCTGACAAAAATAATTATTAGATTCACAAGTGTTTTAGACCAAAATGATGGAGCTGATGATTTCTCAGCTCAGCAGTAAAACACTCTTGTTGTTGGCTGTTTAATTGCAAACCTGGCTGAACAGCCCCCTCCAGAACACAGAAATGTCATACATTAAGATTTAGTGGGAAGTTTTCTTCCAGTACAAGTCATGTAACAACTACCCTCCCAAAACTTCAGTAGAATTATCTTTATTAACAAAAGAAATATGAACTACATTGCAAAGGGAAGTTAGTTAAAAAATTAAAGCTATTCTAGGTATCTGACAAGATTTTAGAGGTTCCTTCTCCCAACACTGTGAGACAGAAATAGGCATATTGAATTTGCAGATTGGTCAAGTTCCATAAATTTTCCAAGGTCCTTAAAATTTTATTTTCTGAAGGCACAAAAGACACAGCCTTTATTGCTGCTGAAATTAGCTTCCCTGGGTCACAGACTACTATTCAAAGAGTGATTACGAACTAAAGAGCTTTTCTCCAGTCAAGGAAGGGAAATAAATGCCATACTTACAGTATTTTAGCAACTCTTGCCACTGAGAATTTATTGTCTCAGAACAATGAAGATAAATGCAAAATAACTCAATTGATAAATGCTGGCAGAGGAAAAACAACCACCCCAAAAGCAGAATAAAACCTATTTCTTTGGAGCCTTGCCAGCTTCTCCCTGAAACACACTGATTTTGGATGCCTTCCAAGGCCACCATCTCACCTGTTGTTGCAGTGGTCTTGTAGCAAACATGTTTGACTTCACAGTTTCAGGTCAAAAATATTTCTCCTGCAAGCATGAGCAAGCCAGAGTGCAGACACTTCTCAGCTCTCACTTTGTGGGGATGTTGTGAGACTTTTTTCCTACATTATTTTCTGACTTGGTAAATTTTCTGGGGGGGATGTCATCAGTCTTTGGCTCTGAGAGTTCACTGTGCCTTCAACTACCAGGGCCTAAAACTTGTGGTACCTTCAATCACAGTAAAAAAATTACAAATACAAATTATAGCTCAGAGGTAGAAACGCTCTTCTTTTCCTCTTGTGGGTAGCAATTGCAAAGCTACAATTAACCTCAATTAATAGGAAGGGTAAACTTTCTACAAAGAATATGCTGTTTAGGTCTTCTTAGTGAGAGCACTTGGCACTGCTTCATCTGTCTGTACCAGGGAGCTCAGCTGGGGTGAAAATTAAAGTGGCTAAAGTTTAATCCAAGTGCAAAGTAGGCTTTTTTCCCCCTTTAGAAAAAGCAATCCTGCTAATAAAAGCTACCTGGAGAAGTTCAGAGTCTGTTTGGATCCTGAGTGCATCATTGCCCTGAAGAGCATCCCCTGAGACCCCCATCCCACGCTCTGGCCACTGACACATTCCAGCTCAGGCTGAATTCCTTGGTTCTTCCCTGAGGTCTGTGCTCAGTCCTGTCCCTGCTGTGCCTGATTTGAGTGGACTCCCTGGATTCCTGACCCCCAGCCTGCCTCATCACCACACATTTGTGTCATTTTCTGACACACTCATCACATTTCTGCTGATCACTGGGCTGCACCCAGAACCTGTGAGTGCCACAATCCTGCCCCGCTACTGGAAAAGTAATTTTCTGCAACCCTTACCTTAGGCAGCAATGCAACAATTAAGCTCTTTTCCCCTGCTCTCACTGTTCCTTCCTCCTGTTAGAGGAAGAAATATTCAGAAGTGCCAACTTCCACTCCACCTAACAATACAAGATTGGTGGAACTGACAGAAAAAGATCGAGGTCAGTAGAGATAAAAAAATGGGGGAAAATTACTAAATCCTGTACAGAACTGTCCCCTTCATGGTTTCTACTGTATTACTGACATTTTCAACCCATCATGTCTCCCTCACATCCTTTGAGATATATTTCACATTCTATATCCAAAAGCTATTTCCTATTGGCTTTCTCAGTGTTACAGTTGGAGTAATTATACAAAAAATAGCACTCCCATCTATTTGTATGGGTTATGTATCTATCCCATAGACCAGCAATATGTACCTTTAGTTTAATCTTTATGCCATCAAGCCAGGCTGCTAATTACTTACATGTACTAATGAACTTTTAAACAGTGCTGCCCAAAGTAGAATATGCTAGACCATGCATTGTAGAAAAAAGTAAATTCCATCCCTTGAAGTCAAAGGTTTTGACTTCATGATTTTAGATTTTTAATTTAAAACCTCCCTGTGCATCTGAAATGACTTTATGTGTATTTGAACGTACCTTGGCTTTTTAGCTGTATACTTTTGAGGGGAGTTCCTACTGCCTTGTATTTCATACAATTGGTTCAGTGTGAAGGAGGGAGAACAAACACCACATCACTACCTGAGATCAGGTGGCCTTTGGCTTGGCAATGTCCTCACCTAACCTATAAAGGAAGGTACAGCAGAAGATCTGAGTAAGAGAAAGAGACTGAAAAGATAAAAAGCTTCAAAAGCAAGAGGATACATCTCATTGTCTTATTTTCCCCTCATTTTTTTTGTATTCCCAAATTCCAGAAATATACATGTCACGCACCCCCTCTTCCCACTTCATCTTAGCTCCATGCTCATCCCTACTGGAAAGAATGTTTTCTACAGCCACAGTGCTCCATATCCAGGTTAAAACTAATCACATTTGTCAGGTGAGATTTCAGTGCTGGCTTAAAGCATATGTGAAACTATGGCCTCGTTAATCAGCAAATTTTATCTAATTACCAGAAGCCACAAGGGATGATCCCGCTGCTGTAACATTTCACAGCTCCCATTCCCAAACTTGATGGGTTGTGTTATCCCCTTCCATCAGGCTTGTGACCCAAAAACCAGCACACATGAACAAATTCCCATCCCCCTTGAGACCCAGTTTGTATCACAAATTACTGCTGTTCTGCAGAGTGAGCCCTTCATAGAAACCTCTCCTGGTTTGGCAGCCCTGGCCTTGCATGCAGCTCATCCCACCTGGTGCCAGGAGGCAGAGGGAGGTGTAGGATCAGGGTGGGAAGATGCAAACAAACCCAGGCCCCTCTTGCAACGTTGTTCCCTGATCCCCACTACAGGCAGCACAGCTGAGGAGATGCCTTTGTTTCCCACTTGGAAAATCTGCTCCATTGAGGTTTTAGAAAACAGAACCATTTCATTCCAGCTCAGCTCCATAGCTTGGTTTGTGCTCCTCTGACAAGCCATTAATCTGCCTCACATACACAAGGGTCCATATAGCAGGGGAAAAAGCCTTGCTTCTGGACTACTTGGGAGACAACACAGGGCTTTTACAGGCCATTATCACCCACCCAGCAGAGGAGGGCTGACAATGGCACATTTTCTTCTAGAACAATCTACTGCAGCCATTCCCCCCCTGCCAAGAAAACAACTGAACTATTCTCAAAGGTTAGAAATTGGACTACTTATTTAAAAGAGATGAAGAATAGATTTTAGTCTGCCTGTTATCTGTTTCCATGAGAAAATCCCCATGCTTGCCCCAGAGTTCCCCTTTTGTGTCTAGTCTAGACTATCATAATAGATCTGACAACTGTTTTTATTACATAACTTTGAGAAACAGACTCAGAGAATTTGGTTATTAGAAAAATTCTGCTTTGAATAAGATAGGACAATGTGTGGCTTTTAAAAAAACAAACTATGAATGCCTCTTCTGTTGGTTTGCCTTCAAACTTGATTTCTCAGTCTAGAAAAAAGCAAAAGCCATTAAATATATTTTAGATTGTGCCAAACAGTAATATCCATAGGAAGGTTTACTTTTCCTACACTTCTTCCTGTGGATAAGGACACAGTAGAATTCTTGATGCATGGAAAAATAGGATTTGACCTTAAATTGCTGTCCCAAATGATAGTAAAGTGATAATTCCAAACTAACAGTAGATAAAACTATGGTCACCAACTCATCAAGTTAATCTATCAGTCACTCACAGCTAAAAACTCTGAAGTACTTGTAATCCTTTGTCATTACTTGCTCCTCCAGGCTGGATACAATCCATACTTCTCTGAGGAGTGAGGTGTAATAAACATCTGTAAAGTGGTTTTGTTGCATTCATGGCCACGATACTCCACTATTTACTGAAGAAATGCCCTCACTGTGCCTCTCAGCTGCACAGCAGACACAGGCAGCCTTACAAGACATTTTGTATTAAAAATAAGGCTCATTTAGATGTGGTTTCTGCTAAGCACCCTCATATTAAACTATTTTTGGTGCTATTCTGACTTCCTCCACAGTCCAACCTTCCAGATTACTTCTTTGTCCTGCTTTACACTTGGAAGGGATGGAAAAACTTAGTTAGTGGTGTTAAATGGAACAGAGATTCCTGCTAATGGATTATTGATCATACTTGAGTGATCTTTAGAGTATCACAAGCAGAATGCCTTTCTCCCCTCTGTATAAGAACCTAATATTAAAAATATTAGCATTACATGCTGATAATTTTCATGAGGGAAAGCATTAAGCACAAAGCCCATCTCTGCTGTAAGAGGAGGTGGCATCTCTATTTTTAACCAAATATTTCATTGGGCATTTCATCAAACTCAGAGAACCCTTTCACCAAAAAAAATCAGTATGAAAGTTCTCTATTACTCAGCCATAACCACGAGCTTGTTTGGCTGAAACACATCACAAAGTAATTTGCTACCTCCCCACAACACCAATTTTAAACAGAGCAAGAATGAAGGACTTGGCAGATAAAAAGTGCAATTTTATTTCATGTACATTGTCCTAGAAACTTTTTTCAGCTTTGTGGGTTGTATCTAACAGGCATCTTGAAACCAACCCAAAGTCCTTTTCCATCTACGATCCAGGACATATTAGACAGATTTGGGTTTAAGGCTAATTTGCTGTTAGCTGACACCTAACTAAACCATAACATTTCTTTCCTACAGCTGGAGTCAAATGACAATATTTTAGTTTTACTTTTTATAGTCAGTTTTCAGAAATAAATTGGGCAACAGGCTGGTCAAACAATTATATGTAAATACAGCTTTTCATCTGAGATCCTGCCAGGGAAAAAATCATCAAACTGGAGACCCTATGAATAAATACCCCCTGTTTTCAACTAAGTTTGTAATGGGGTTAGCATGGTTAAAGGCACCCCAGGTTTGCATCTGCACAGCCTGTCACACTGTGCTAATCCAGCCTTTCCCTCTGGCCCAGACAGCTCCCTGGAACACTCACAGCACAACACATGCTTCTAATTACCCATTTTCTCTGTGCAGGCAGCTCTCAAGACTTGCATTTCCCAACTCGTTGGAGCCTAATTCCCCAGTAAGAAAACACATGCAGCATCTTTGCTGCAGTCCTAGAAGGAAAGAGGGAATGACAAAAGGCCTGTCCATCCACACAGACAAACTGGTCACCTACACCAGCATCTTTCACATTTTGGGAAGCAACTTGGAGGTGTTTAGACCCAGTTCTCCCTTGCAGGGGGGAGTGAAGTTGGTTTTTGCCATGGAAGGTGTTGCTGACATGTCCCTGTGAAGTGTGGTGACCTCTGTGACACAAGGAATGTGTGGCAGCTCCTGTGGCAGCCCTGCCGTTTGCAGTCTGTGATGCCAAGTTTCTCATTCTGCCCCTCCTACAAAATTGCTTATTGCTACCTGAGCACAGAGCTTGCAGGGTTGCTCCCTTAAAATCAAATTCTCCAAAGGATGCTCACAGGGGAAAAACTATTCTAAGGATAGAAATACATTTTTTTTTTTAGTTCTAATTTTCCCTTCACAGTGGAAAGGACCAGCCACAAAGGAACGTGATCAAAGACTAAGTTTAGTCACAGGTATGACAGAAGAGAGCAGCAGTTTAAAAATACAGCTTGCCAAAGGCTGAACAGTAATTTATGGACTGAAATAGAGAAATGAGTGAAAAAACAAGTAAAGCTTAAACATGAAAAACCACTCCATATCTAAAATCAAGGAGTTCAGTGTGAAAACATGAAAAAATAATAGTCAAGAATCCTAATGAATTGGAAGATGATTGTATACATACTATGTACATTCAAAAAGTTACAAGCTCATCTTCAAAAATTTGGGAAAAATGAGAGCTTTTCCTACAGCACAGTGTTATTTGCCCAGTACTGAAAGCTGCATTTTCCTCCAAGTTGTTTCTTTGTATCACCCCTCCAAGAAAAAGCTAAATAGTGATTTGGTTTCTATTCCTTCCATCCTTCTACCTCTTTCTTTTCCCAACATAAAAAAAGATGTTGCTGATTTCCAAAATGAGCAAGCTAAAGGAGCTTGTTTTGGAATTATAGCCCCGTGTTCATCACTTGGGGAGCACATTTTAATCTCAAGGCTGTTCACTATAGAACTGGGAAGGGACAGCCAAGTTGTACATATGACAGCATGGAAGGTAAAGGCAATGCATTAAAGCACCTGGAAGTGCTGAGGGCAGTTTGGAATTTAGGCTCAGTTATAAAGCTGAGACTGGACTGAGATAAATCAGTTATAAAACAGTCTCACTTGGAGCTATAACCTGTATTTTATCCCAGTGCATTTATGAATTTGGCAGCCCCTAAAGCCACTGATTATCATGGAAGTGACTCCTGCTACACCCACATTAATACCCTGGCACTCTCATCCTGTGATCCACAATCCCAGCTACAGAAGGATACAATAGGCTGACTTATTCCAGAAGGGGCATTACTGTTACCTGTGGATATAAAGTGGGGTCTTTTCAGCTTAAATCAGATTAATGACTGAAAATTATCACATGCCTACTAAATCATAGCACCTGTCTTGTAAATATTAAGAATTTACTAAAGACATAACAATCATCTTTAGTGGAGCTGTTCCCCAGTTGCCATCTGGAGTTATTTTACTTGTTAGAGAGAGAAGATGATTGTCTCAAAAGCTGAAAGATCAAGTAATGCCCCAAATAAAGACATTATCACAATGAAGTTAGCAGTTCCATTTTAAATACAAAGTGGACCTAAGTAACACACAATTGCCCAGAGACAATTGTTAGATTTAACACTGTGTAAAGTTTATTGAGGAGAATCAATAGTCTCTGCCAATGGCATTTGGAGCACTGACACTATAGACTATTTTCTCAGATCCTGAGTTTTACAGTTTGATTGCTATTTTGGAACACAAATCCTGCTACCTTTCCTCCAAAAAACCAAACCCTTAAGGTCCTTTAAAAGTTGCAATGGGTTAGACCAAAAAATAAAGCTAAGAAATTGTATCAAAAGCAGGTATTAAAAAAAAAAAAAAAACACAAAAAAAAGCAAAAAACCCTCAACACTTCCAGAACTAATGTATGTTTCAGAGAAGACCAGATCTGGTTTTACAAAAGGGTGACAACTTGGGGTTTGCCTCCTTGCAAGATTTTATTACCATGGCTTTATGGCAGTCCCTGTGTCAGCAGAACAGCTCTGCTGGGACACGCAGCAGACTTCACAGCATCTTCCTGACAGTCACAGCATCACAGAAAATGGTTCACAGCTGCAGATTCTACAATTCTTCCTAGAGCTGAGCCTAACAGAATTTGTGCCAAGTTTATTACAGTTAAACAGCTCTTGAAGAACAGCTGATTTCTCTGAAGTTATGAGTATTACTTTATAGATATATAGTGCAAAAGGAGTATTTATATCTCACTGTGCTCACTTGTTTACATAGAGTCTCACATTAAAGACTTGTTTCAGTAAAAAATTTTGTAAACTCTCTCATTTGAACTTTACTAGAAGAAGGGGAAAATCTCTTACCTTTGCCTTCTGACCTCCATTCAGCATCAACACAATTCACATGAATATGGCAAGCAAGGTTTGGCTAGCAGAAGAACTCAGTTATCAGTGAGACACCAAAAAGATGGCATCTTTAAAAGACAGCAGATGGAGAGTTTGTTCCCTGTAATATAGAATGGCTTTTCCCAGTGGTTTTTTCCAGTTCCTTCTTAGAATCTGTCTTTCATAGATCTGTACATACAGTGAAAAGTTACTTTACAGTTTGAAGTTTAATGCCTAAACCTTTCCGAGAGCTACTTTAATTATCTCAAAATATTCATCAACTGATTAACAGTTCATGACTTTGAGTTTATTGATGACTATATCCCTATCAGGCTTTCCCTTGGTCATGTTTCACACATTTCATACCTTACTCTCTCAAGTGTTAATCACCAATCATCTCTCAAATTGTGCCCATCTGTTTAAAGCACATTGATAATGAGATACCCAGTTTCAGTTAAAATATTCTATGAGTGCTCTTGAAACTACTTTAGGCCACCACCCTGCTGCTGTTCCAAGCAATGCCCACAGATACTCCCTAATTATGTCATCCTTTCCTTTGCCCTGTCACCAAGCAAAGGAATATTTAATTTGCTCTTCACTTTCTCTCTCAGCTCTATTTTCCACGTTTTCCCTTGGACTGAACTTATTCTTTTTCCCCAAGGGCACATGAGTTTTTATTTCTCCTCTCTACTCAGTTACATTCAATTTCCTGTTTCCAAGATTTTTAGATTATGTTGTATTATTTCTTCCTACTTGTGTTTGTAGCACCTGACTTATGATCATCTGCAAATGCTGTTAATATTCTTCTTACACCCAGCCTCTCTGAAATCATTGATCTGGGACATTCATCAAAACAGACAGTTGCTTTCTTCCACATAAGAATAAATGAAATGAAAAGCAAAATTTGTTTGGCCAAAGACACAGTAAAGGTGGAATCAAACAAAAGTAATTAAAGAATAAAAGAAGTACATTAGAAACTCCCCCAAAATAAAAATAAAACAATTAAGAATGGCAGCAGATGCTCAATGAGAAGAGGGATGCTCAGGCAGGATTAGTTCTGCCATTTCTAGAATGACACAAAGCAAGAGTGGAAGGACAGAACAAATTCCCTGCATTCCTTTCATTAGCCAAACATATTTCCTGGTGCTACCATGTCAATAATCCCAGAACAAAGTGGGACAGCTGCAGGAGAAAGTGGCAACTACAAGGCATCTTTCCCTGCTTTGAGAAGAAAGCTCTGGCAATGGACCCAGCGTGGTAAAGTGGAAACTGCAGTCAGGACACGCCCCCCATAAAGGCAGGGATGGGGAAAGGGCCTTTCCTGAGCGATGAGGTGGAGGCTGGAGCTGTTTACAATGACACTCGACATTAACAGATTGTTTCAGTTGCCTAGACATCCTTGAAAATTTACAGCTGGCAATTTCCTCTGAATGCCTCATTCCTTTCACTTCAGCCTCACTCAACACCTGCCTTCTCTTTGCCTTATTTCCCCAGCTCTATTTTATTCTCTTCCCTGGTCTTTCCATTTACAAGTCCTACTTCACCAGTCAAGAAATTATGACACCAACTTGATATTTTTCTCTTATTTGTATGTGTCCTCCTTGTATCAGAAGCTCAGCTTTCCCAGATGCACAACCCCTAAAGCTGACAGTGCACCCAACAAAATCATTCTAGTTCTGAAAAACCAAATTGACCACAGCTAAAGGAGATGATCTGCTAAAGCAAATTTACAGGAAGGGCGTCCAAAAACAAACAAAAATTTTAAAGAGTCAAAAAAAATATTGCATGAAAGGTAAAAGGAAGAGCTAACTTCAGGGTGAAAGTTAATAAGCACTGCTTGCCTACCCACATAACCTTTATTTTGTGACACTCTCAGACTCTGGTGATCCATCCCACCACCCCCAAAAAGTGTGTGCAGGGATTAGACAAGCATTCAAAATATATTAACTCCCACAAATTGTGGGGCCCCTGTGAAGAACAAATACACCAGAAAAGCTTAGTTACTTAATTCTGCTCATAAGGTACCCACTCCCTGCTTTGGTTTGTGCTACTGGGTCTCCCCTCACCCATTTCTTTTTCCCAGACTGAAGAAGCCCAGCTCCCTCAGTCCCTTCTCCACCTTGAAGACAGGCTCTGTTGGATTTGCAGATGTGTTTTCCACATCTTTCTTGTAGTGCTGGACCAAAACCCAGGCATGGTGTGCCAGATGCAGCTCTGAGTGACCAGCAGAGAGAAAGAATCACTTCACTTGATGTCCTGGTTATGCTCCTTTTGATCCAGCCTAGTGTGCAGTTAGCTTTTATCACTAGCAGGCCACACTGCAGACCTGAAACCCAAGCAAATTTTTCTATTGATTCCAGCAAGGCTGGAAATACCAGACTGAACATCTAATAAAGGAGCCATCAGACAGGGAACAGTGGCAACAAAACAGCAAGCACAAGCTTACAACAACTCCTGATAGCATGTGTGGGAGAAAAGTTGTGATCAGATACACCCACCCTGCTAAAACAGCTGCTTTTTACTGCCTGCCCTGAGTTTCTGAACCAGCTTTCACCTGACTCCTTACAGAAGGTAGATGGGAAGAGTTCAGTTTTCCCAGGCCACAGCTTGCAGGAAGATAGGAAGGCTATTTCTAAAAAAAAATAAAAAAAATCAACGTGTTAGTTGAGATAACAGTGATGAGGCAGGAACTCTCCCCTACTCAAGCAGAGGATTTAGCAAACAAACTGGCAGAGCCAACCCCTGCTGTGTTTGTTACTCCTGCAGTTTATTAAAACCACATGGCAATCCGGGGCACTACCAACACCTGATGAAATTGTGAAGCTGCATCTACTCCCAAAATAGTTAACATTCATTTAACAAACTGATTTAAGGATTTAAACATTTGTCTCTTACATACATATACACACTAAGAAAATAGAAATTAATCTTCCGCACAGGCAGAAGGAGTTAAAAGAATCTGACTTTTTGGTCTCTTACATCAGTTTGTTTTGAACACCAGAGCTAGCTAGAACATCAAAACACACACAGGAACTGTTTATTCTAAGTGCTAGAGTTACAGCCCTGCTTTTAACCCACCAACAGCTTGCTGTGCCTGTCCATTCTACTGGAATCACTTTCAAATTCAATCCCAGCAGCTCCAGTGCTATCTTCAATTACAGTCACTCTGCAAAGGCCAAGCCACCAGAGCAAGACAAACAAGCTGAATTAAACAATGCACTGTTACCACCCCGACACAGATGTTAACAGGATGCAGCTCCTTTTAGGCATGATAAAAAATAAAAGAGACCATTCACATTCCAGCTCTTCAAGGCTTAAATGCTGCAGAATTTTTTCCAAGAAACTTAACTGAGGAATTAAGTGCAGCAATACATCACATTAAGCCAGTATTACATCACATAGAATCTGATTTGGCACCACACCATCTTGCATCCTCTGAGATTCTGCCCAACACACAAACGTGTATTTGAATATGAGATTTCCCCAGCTGTCCCAGAAACAAAGTAAAAAAACCACATAACACACACCCACAAAATGAAGATTGAGGAACTGGAATCCCCACAGCACTTCTAGAATTGGTCAGGCAATCAGAACAGGGTAAGTATGTGTAATTGTATTTATTTATTCAAGTATGTTATGGTTTTCATTGCGCTGGCAATCTTTTGGGGATGACTACGGTTGCCTAACTTTAAACTGTTGCATTCCACAGAAGGTATGGATTAAAAAAATCCTTTGGAAACAATATAGGTTTTGAGCCCCATCCAGCAACTAAATGGTTGAGCACATACTATCTGTAAAGTTAGAAAGCCAACAAAGGCTTCAAAAACATGCTTAAGTGTCCTTATGATTTATTAGCAACAGCACAGCACCTACCTGCTAGATACAAACTTCACACCAGTGGTAATTGAGACACTACTCCCGAACAGTCTACACACCACAAAATGCTGGTTTTTTTTCCTTTTAAAGCTGTGTAAAAGTGCTTAAGCATCCCCACCACACTCCCAGCCATAGCACAGGTGACCACGACCTCAACAAAGCCACAGAGAAAGTTTCCTTTGGAAACCACCCACAGGGCATTCCACAAATCAAAAGTATCACTTCTATAACAAGTTTCACTGACCAATGTAATGCTATCCCAAAAACAAAGTAACTGCTTCAATTGAAGTGATGAAAAAGAAAGTTTGTTCCTAGATGGGTATTTAAATACTTCCTAATAGTAGCCTCCTCATAGAAGTGAGTCATAAATTTCTATAGCCATGGCTTTTTCAAATAAGGAGGTAAGACTGAAGAAATGCATAAGTAGATAGAGAGTACATTCACTGGTAGGAGCTTTTCCACGTGAAAGTTGGCAAGCACGTTCTCTGCTCCTTCAGGCAGCGATGAGATGAGCAACCACAGCCTGCTGAGTTGGTGCCGCCACAGAAAAGCCCCAAGATCACCCCTGTTCCCGTCTGGTCACCTAATTCTCCTCACACAGCTCGAGATTTGGCTAAGTCTGAAGCCAGCCTTGCCTGAAGCACACTTTGGAGGGCAGCTGCAAGGGGCTGCTGCAGGAAGCTGGGCACCCCATGGACAGAGGCATCGCAGAGAACGGGACACGCGCCTCACCCGCAATCTGCACAGGCTTTGGTGGAGAGCACAGGACTGCGCGGGTAAGGGACGGCAAGCTCCCGCCGAGGGCTGGTGCTCCTGCTGCTCACAGGGCCCTCTGTACAGCCCAGATATTCTACTCCACTCCCTCCCAGAGAGAGGGACCCGTGGGGTAATGCCCGCCATTGCCACACAGCCCCCACACAGAAGGCCCCCCATTCTCCTTGCTGCACGCCCTCAGAATGAGCGCCTCAGCACGAACGGGAGAGTGCTCGAACCCCTTCCCCTCACGGGCCAATTCCACGAACCTCCTCCCCTCACGGGCCAGCACCCCCGAGTCCCTTCACCTCACTGAGCAGAGCCCCGCGAACCGCTTCACTTCACTGAGCAGAGCCCCCCAACCCCTTCTCCTCGCACGGAGGAGCCCCCCCGAGCCCCTTCCCCTC